>OX101794.1:22750233-22826204 GCA_944452715.1 Ophion slaviceki
TGAAAAATCAAAAACAAAAAAATGTTAACCTCATTCTCTGACACGCCTCAAAGCGCACGGAACAGCTTACATGGTTAAGGGGCTATACCAGTGTGAACGCTGAAAATTTGGGTGATTTTCCGGAATTTTTTGGGAGAAAAGTACTCAATTAAATGTTTCGGAAAATTAAGAATATATTTGACTATATTTGACCTATATTACATGATGTTTTCGTGGAAAAATATTGAGATCCAAGCGACTTGTGCGCTGCTTTCGGAGGCGCAAAAAAAAGTTCCTCCACTGCTGACATGATTCCGGCCGATTGAGTAGCTGAAACCGAAAAAGGAAAAATGTCGTTAAACTGGAAGGTATTTCCTGTGCAATGACGTAGGATTTTCGAAAATCTAAAAATCTAACAAAATGGCGTAGTTATGAAAAAAGTCTGTTTTCTTGCCTATAAAATGGTCGTTTTTTTCAATGCCAAATCGTCAATTTTCATCCAATCAATAATATCCTACGTCATTGTAGAGTAAATATATTCAAGAGTACTCAGTTCGAATTTCAAGTCAATCGGATAATTGTTCTCTGAGTTACAATGTCAGCAAATTTGAAAAATCTCATTTCGAGACAAACGCTTTTAAAGATTTAACTATCGATTTTTACAAGATGAAATGATAGAGATGCGGCCTTGAAATTTTTACAGGATATTCTTGAAAGTATAAACTGTCGAAAAAGGCAAAAATATCGATTTTTTGAAAGTGTCACACTGGTATAGCCCCTTAGAGGGGCAACTTGGAGTCGTTGTAGAAAAAATATAAAGGGTGTCTCAAAATGACATGAAATTTAAAATTGCGCGCCATTTTTTTGTGGTCAATGTAGTATACTAATCTTTGACAACTGGCATCAGGAAATATTGAGGTTTAGTTATGGAGAATTACACGATCGAGCAACGCATAGAAATTATTATTTACTGAACTGTAGGATTTTAAAAAATACGATTTTTTTTGCATTATTCGATAGTATAGACAGTTATAAACATGGATCTGCCATCGCCGATCGATCGTAAGTAGACAATTTATATGAAAGTCCCGCACTCGAAACTTTAAACGCGTTTGTGTTCGAAATGTCGTTTTTTAAAACCATGTACATTCTGAGAGGAAAAGTTTACACGCTATCCGTCTCAAATTTTGACACAAAATTCTTCACGCTATTCTTTATCTTTGATTAGAAGCTTTTTTTTTAACCTTCATATTTTTTAACAAAAAACTAGCGAAAAATAGACTAAATTCGATACTTATTTTTTTAAACCGCCGCCATTTTGTAAATTTTTTTATATAAAACCTCCATAGAAAGATAGTGGCTTTCATACTGATTAATCATCTTTTTACAAATTTTGTTTCAGATAATATTTACAGCCATAACCGTGTACACCAGGACTCCTTTTTTTCGAAGACATTTTCAACCGTTAAAAAAAATGTAAAAAAGAAAACTTTAAAAATGGATTTTCTGTTCTTCATAAGTGCTTCAATTTGACATAAAAAAAACCAGACTGATTAGCATATTTTAAACATCGAAAAAAACGCGAAAATCAGCTATTTTTTTACCCGTTACACTGTGATGATCCCCCAAAATCGGGAGGACGCATAATTTTGGCAGTTCTCGTCCCATTGACTTGAAACTTCTACTGAAGCCTCTTAGATAGATTCTTTAAAGAAGTACACACGATTTTCACGATTCATCATCAATTCTCGTTTTTATAAACAAATTAACGCCGGATTTTTAGCGACGAAAAGGAAAAGTTATTCAAAGTGTTGCCATGTTTCGAAAAAAAATCATATTTTTTAATAATCGTGTGTACTTCTCTAGCAGAACTAATGTGAATGACGAGATTTTTATTGTTCTAGGTGCTAACCCTTAAAACTTCTGCGTCCTTTCGCAGAGCGCCTAAAAAAACGCTCTCGCGTAGCTACGACTAAGCCACCAATTTGTATTCTCTTTCATAGTTTTTTGTTTGTACACGTCAGCACATGAGAATTAAATCCGCAAACCTTATTTTGATAGTTTTTTCAATACTGTTGAAAAAAATCACAAAAAGTGTCATTTCAATCCCAAAAACTCTGGAATTTATTAAGTAAGAAGAAATTCTAGAATTTATTAATCAACATCAAATTGATTATCAAAAGGGGGGAGATACCTTCAGGCGAGGAGAAAATTTGCTGATCTTCATGATTTCTTCGAAAGGAACGATTTCTTCACCATTTTTGAAACTTACGGCATATTTTATTGCCACTTTTGGCTAATACATGGTAGTTTTTTTATTAATCTTCAAAAATGGCGGAAGTATGGCACGGTCTTCTAAACTGCATTTTCAAAACTGGCGTGACGTGTAGCTCAAAAACTAATCGTCCGATTCTGATGAAACTTTGTATAAATCTTTATAACCTTGTTGTCTAAAACATGACCCAAAATGTTTTTAAAAATAAAAAAAAGTATTTTCTTATTGCAAAATGTAGCAATTTTTCTTCAGAAAACTCAATCTTTTTGTTTCAAAGCGTACAATTTCATCGATTTTCAACTTTTTTCACTTTTTATTGGTTCACATTTTGCGTATACCTGTTAATGAAAGAAAAAACTTCGTTGGTTTTTTTCAGATTAATCCCGTCGACGCTACGTGTCACGCCGTCTGACAACACCCACCGCAAACCTCACGAGCGTGCCATACCTCTGCTTTTATTACACCAATAAAAAAAATACCATGCAACAGCTAAAAGTAGTAATAAAACATATCCTAAGTCTCAAAAATAGTGAAGAAATTTCTCCATTAAAAAAAAATCATGAAAATCAAAGAATCATAAAAATAAAAAAATCTTGATAATAAAAAAAATCACGAAAATAAAAAAATCTTGAAAATAAACAAAAATCACGAAGATCAGATAAGTTTTCCTCGCCTAAAGGTAGTTCCCCTCTTAATCAACATCAACTTGATTATCGTTAAATGGCTTTTTCGTATTCGTTGATCAGCTGCAATTATACCGGCATCAATAAACCGCGTCGAGTATGAATCTTGCTAATAAATCTTGCACTTTGAACAGTCGAGTATTATTTTAATAATTGACGGTTTGTCGAAAAATACGAGGGTCTTTTCTCTCGATGCTTGCGAAAGTATCGATGAAAAGTTTTCGAAGGAGGTTTTATCACGGCGTTCATGAGGTCGGGGACAATGAACGAAAAAGATGAAAGAAAGTTGTGTATCATGCGCGAGCAGGTTTCGCAAATACACGTGACTCCACGAATAGTAGTATCGGTACATTTACCGCAATCTACCCTCTCACCCTCCCCCCTCTCTCTCTCTTTACGCATTGTGCGAAATTAAATTACCGAATATTCGAGGGTTGAGAATAAGCGGACTGGAGGAAAATCTAACCGGCAGGCAGGGCTTTCGATCTGCCTCTCTTTTGATTTCAGGTGCGAGCAAACACAGGTGCGTGTATATACAGGGTGACCCGAAAAGTAACGCCCTAAAATAATACTAGAAGTCTCGTATCGATACCCATCCTATCTTTTTTAGTTTTCAAAAAAAAACATTTTATAATTGTTCTTTCAATGATTTTTCCTATTGCATAGGGTTTTATTCATTTTTCTCTTCGTGTATGTACGTTCCTCTTTTTTCGAGTTTTTAAAAGCGATTGGGAGTCATTGAGACTGGTATTAGTATTTTTTTAATCATCTGAGCTTTAGTGCCTCATCCTCTCAAATTATTTATTTATTTTTCAACGGTGCACACCATGGCGACCGTACAAGTAAAAAAAATTGCGACAAAAGTACATATAAAAAAAGAGACAAATAAATAAATACTTTTTCTTGAAAATTTGGAAAGATCGTAGAACATATCCGATCTTTTTGAGCTATCGAGCAAAAGTTTTTTAAATTGTTTTTTCTTTCATTTTTCCTGTGGCATAGATTTTCATTAATTTTTCTCTTTGTCTTTGTACTTTCTTCTTACAAGGAAAGGTTGCGAAGTCGATGTCTCCGATTTCAATGAAATTCGGCATGCTTGTAGAATGGGTAGAAATAGGCGATACGTATTTTTTTATATTTGCGGAACCCGATTTTTAAGGGTTGAAACGCACCCTCGAAAAAATTCAAATTGCAACAATGTTTATTTTTTCGTGTACTATACATTTCAGATGAGAACGATAACGTTATCGACGAAAAACGAAAAACACCCGTATTTCCGAGGGTGCGTTTCACCCCTTAAAAATCGGATTCCACAGACATAGAAAAATACGCGTCGCCTATTTTTACCCATTCTACAAGCATGCCAAATTTCATCGAAATCAAAGAGATCGACCTCGCAACCCTTCCTTGCTAGAAGTTTTTAAAAGCGATTGCGAGTCATTGAGATTAGTATTAATTTTTTTTATCATCTCAACTTTAGTGGCTTATCCTCTCGAATAATTTATTTATTTCTCAACATATAATGACGACTCGACAAGAAAAAAATCGCAAAGAAAGTACATACACCAAAGAAAATAATTAAAAAATGTTTTTTCTTTCGCGAAAATTTAAAAAGCTCGTGGCACATTCATGGGGGTGATTCGGATGGGTATTCATACGAGGCATCTATAGATTGCCTTTTCGATGTCACTTTTCGGGCCACCCTGTATATACATATATATAACGCTGGTACATGGCCGGGATAATGTGCTCCCCACAAAATCTCGCCGCACGTTTTGCAATAAGGCCAATATAGGGGGGTGAACTCGATACAAATGGCAAACGGGTGCGCGGGGTATGTTGATCCTCCGCAGCTTGAAGCCGCACGATACGAGATGGACTGATTTCGGTTGGTGCACTAACTCGGCTTATAATAGTATATTATTTTTTTCGAATAATGATGGATTAAAATGAAATTATTATTGCAACTATATTCGCTTCGTGTCAAAGGTTACGTACCAGGGCTATAATGAAAAACACTCTTTCTACAGTGAAAAAAAAATGCCATGGGCTGACTAAATCCGTTATTGGGCCGGTGCCAAGGAATTACGCAGCTCAACAGCCGATTTGGTGCAGCAAAACTGAGCTTTCTGTAACTTCGAGAAAACAACAGAAATTAAGGAAGAAAAGAAACAAAACGAAACAGGAGGAAAGCTCGAATCATGATACTCGGTCGGGAGATAAAAATTTTGCGTTATTTTAAAAAAATAAAACTTTTTTCACATTGCTGACCTGTGCGTAAGCCCGACTGACGAGGAACATGTCACTTAAGTGTCCACCTCCGATTTTGTTGAAACTCATATATGTGACAAAGCATTGAAAACTACGAGACACGTATTTTTTTATCTGCGCAAAAATGTTTTTAACAAGGAAAGGTTGCGAGGTCGATCTCTCCGATTTCGATGAAATTTGGCATGTTTGTAGAATTGGTAAAAATAGACGACACGTATTTTTTTATATCTGCGAAACCCGATTTTTAAGGGGTGAAACGCATCCTCGAAAATAGGTGCCACGTACGAATACCTATCGGAATCACACCCATGAATTTTCCTCGAGCTTTTTAAATTTTTCGAAAAAAAAAACATTTTTTTTCTAGTGTATGTACTGTCTTTGCGATTTTTGTCTTGCGGGATCGTCATGACGTGCGCTGTTGAGAAATAAATAAATTATTCGAGAGGATAAGCCACTAAAGTTCAGATGATGAAAAAAAATACCAATACTAATCTCAATGACTCCCAATCGCTTTTAAAAACTTCTAACAAGGAAAGGTTGCGAGGTCGATCTCTCCGATTTCGATGAAATTCGGCATGCTTGTAGAATGGGTAAAAATAGGCGATACGTATTTCATTTAAAAAATTCATTAAAAAAAACCCTGTGCAGTAACTTGAAATATAGGTTAGTATAGATCTTACCACTAGTCACTTGACAAAAAATCATACGATTTTTTCCGGCACCAAGAATGTTTTGTCTGTTGACTTGTACTATTTAATAATTAAGAAAACATTTCAAGAATTAATGACTGCATTGAATCAACGAATCTTCGGGATATTGAAACAATTTTTGGTTTTTCATCCTAATATCTTGTTGGCCACCTGTCAGTGAACAATTTCATTGTTACAAGTGTTTTTTTTTCTATACATATACATCTTTAAAAAAAACACATTATCTATATATTCGAAAAACAACTCCTTCCTACATAGTTACAAAAAGATCGTTTTCTTGATCATTGGATACCCACTCATACTCAAATCACAAAATAAAAAAACGCCGTAAGAGAAGTCCCACAACCATGAAAGTGAATGAAAACCGCTTTACATTGAACATTTGCGGAGGAGCTTCCTTCCAAATGCTTGCGGGGATTGCGCCCCCTCAAAAGGAAAACTGTATTTTCTCCGCTTCTACTTTACGGATCCGAACGAAGTAATGTGCCTGGAAATATTGAAAGCGCTTTTTTTACATACCAAAGTACCTAACGATACTTGAGTTTTACCGACTTTCTCGTCGGTCAACGCGGCTGAAACTCAGCGACAACGTAGCCGTCTATCGGCACGGGTTTTTCACAATTTCCCCGTGCCCTCGTCTAAACGTGATAGTGATGTGACGTCACCTGTGGAGATCGTACACGGCGCATCTGGGTGAAAAAATAAAATAAAAAAATTACACGAAAACAAAAACCACCGGAAACTACTGAACACCTGATTAATTTCTTTAACGTAGTACACGTCCGCTTTTGGTTTCGAACATATATGTATCACGATATGTATTTCTCCTATACGACGTATGTCATCGTGTGTAGCTGCTGTTGCCTGCCATCCGAATGTACGAAGGATTTTCGTTACAGTTCCGGGCGAGACGGCATATATTTATATATTGTACATGCATGAGTATATAGCAACACACACACACGCGCGCACGGACACACATACATGTGCACATCATACACAAGAACGAGGAGGAGCGGTATAGTCCGGTGAGAGCTTTCCAAGTGATGCCTGGGTCCTACGCAAATACCGTGAGTCTAATCGGCTGGAAATGGTAAGACAATACTTTGGGCTCTCGCAAGGCCCGTAGGTTTGGGCCAGCATTGCGTACCAACGTAACCCGACATATCTTTGGCTCTCTCTCTCTCTCTCTCTCTCTCTCTATATATATATATATATATATATATATATATATATATATATATATATATATATATATATATATATATATATATATATAAGGTATTCCACGTGAATCCGGTGGACTTTTTCCCTGCCCCCGCCAATTCGATTATTTTTTTTTATCTGGTTCCATTGAGTCCAAAAGACACCCTGCATTTTTTTTACATTTTTCGAAACAAACCTTAGTAAAAAAAAAATTCTCCGAAAAAAAGCACCCCGATATAAAAATCTGAAAAAATTTCCAAAAATGCGTGATTATATGTAAAAATGTTCAAGCTATTACCCGCAGTGGAAGTATGATTTTTCTGTGCTTTCTGAACGAATAACGTTAAAAAAATCAGAAAAATTCAAGAACCGCTTACTTCGGGCGGATACTTGAATATTTTGATACGGGTTTTCAGCCACAGCACGACTGTACTACTAACTTTGAGCACTTTTTATAGGAGTTTGTGTTTGCACCGTTTTTTTTAAATTGATTCCAGGCTATCAACATTGAAATTCTGTTGTCGAACATATTTTTCATACTAAATCTTGGTCCATCATCTTAAGGCCTTTGGCCACTCTAGAGGCCGAAAAAATTGGCTTTTGGTAATTTTTCGTTCAGAAAAACTACAAAATAAATCGAGATTACAAAAATGGGTGTTTATCATACATATCAGTGACTGTATACAATATTTTTTTTGAAGCGATTACTTTCAAAATGGCGGCCGTGCAGCGTTTATTTCAAAACTGCATTTTTTAAGTTGGCCGGAAACATAACCCAGACAATTTTCAATCGATTCACTTGAAATGTTGAACGTATCTTGAAAAATACATTATCTATGGAAGTACGTAGGATTTTTTTTATATTGCATAGTTCATTTGTTATTAACAATTATCTGACGATTTTTAGGCAAATTTTTGGAAAGTGAAAAATTTCGTAAATAGTATGCGCAACGGTAATTTAGTTTACGGTGTTAAGATTTTCGGAGTTTTGGTCTTTCGTGTAAAATTCTTTCGGAGTTTTGATCTTTCGGTCCTATTCTTTCGGAATTTTGATCTTTCGGTCCTATTCTTCCGGAATTTCAAGCGTTCTGACCATTCAAAGTTCGAAATTTCAACCCGGCCCCATCTTGAATTTCGGAACATTAAAATTCGGAATTATAAACCGTCGGAGCATTCAAAGTTCGGAATTTCACCGTTTTTCAACATTTCTCACTTTATCTTGGTTCATATTCGGCGTATGCGAGTTAATGAAAGAAAAATTTCCGTTGGTTTTTTTTTCAGATTAATCCCATCGACTCTACGTGTCACGCCGTCTGACAACATCCGCCGCAACCAGTTTAGAAGACTTCGCCATACCTCCGCCATTTTCAAAGAATAATCGAACAAATAAAACACCATGCAACAGCCAAAAGTAGTAATAAAACATATCCTAAGTCCCAAAACAGTGAAGAAATCTTTCCTTTTGAAAAAAAGTCATGAAAATGAGCAATTTTTTTCTAGGCTAATGGTATCTTCTCCCCTAAAAATAAAACGACGAACAAGTTACTTCAAGAGTAGTGACGAACGTACTGAATCTCGTATAGAATGTTAAGGGGTTGCGTGGGTTTCGAAGCCAAAAAAGCATATTTTATCTATTTAAAAAATATATAATATATACATTTTTTTATTAAAAATGTTAAGCATATAAAAGAGCAACATTTCAACAATATTTAAAAAAAAATTCCATCCAACAATTTGGGAAATTCAGACGGTGGGACCTGGTTTCCGGAGGCCCCAAAAAAACAGTGTCCTCGTGGTAGTCAGGATAACTCACGATAGCTTTATCTGAAATTAAAAAACCAATTTTTTTCTTTTAGTACATAAGTACAGCGCGTAATTGAACGAAGGAATTTTTAAAATATTGCAATTTCAATTGTTGGCAGAGTTGTATGTAAAATATTTCAATTTTTGGTGCAATTTACACTACGTACAGCCATGTAAAATTAGTTGTCATCGAAGAAAAAAACCTTCGTTCAGTCACTAGTCAATGCCATTTCGAAGAAGTGTGCAAAATTTCAATAAGATCGGTGCGTTGGTTTTTAAGAAACCGTATTCACTGACTTCAAAAATAGTGTTTTGAGAAAAATGCGATATATTTGCGTCGCTGCCGGCCGGTCTTTCCCAACGGGGAGAATTCCCAAAGGCTCTCTCTTAGACTTTACTCTGGTTGACTTAAAACTTTGGGAGAATATTCCGGACATATTGTACTACTAGATAATAACATTTTAAAAAGTGTTTTTTTTTTCAAAATGTTCAAAATTTCAAACTTTTTCGAAATTTTTAAAATTTCAAATTTTTCCAAAATTTTCAAAATTTCAAATTTTTTCGAAATTTCAAATTTTTCCGAAATTTTCAAAATTTCAAATTTTGTCGAAATTGTCGAAATTTCAAATTTTTTCGAAATTTTCAACATTTCAAATTTTTTCGAAATTTTCAAAATTTCAAATTTTTTCGAAATTTTCAACATTTCAAATTTTTTCGAAATTTTCAAAATTTCAAATTTTTCCGAAATTTTCAAATTTCAAAATTCAAGTTTTTCGAAATTTTCAAACGAAAAAATAATTTTTTTCGACATTTTCAAACCCACGTAACCCCTTAATATTGCGCGCAGAATGGTCCATGCATATAGGTGGAAGATATATGACGAAAACCCGATCCCCCTTGTTCACAGGTCTCTAGCCTTGTGTATAGTCCTGCTGTTGCTGATGTCAACGTGTGTTATTCAGTCGCACGTAATATGTGTAGACCGTATGACAGTATGTGCGATCGGCAGTGCGTACGTGTGGTCGACTTCCTCTTCCTGTGTCCGCACATATCGGAACTACGGCGCTCAAGTCAGGTGTCGAACCTCTGGCTCGATCGGGATCCTATCGGTCTACGAAATTCGATATTTCAGGAAGAGTCTCTCTCTCTCTTCCCCCTCTCTCTCTCTCTGGGCCTAACATCACCCTTGCCGGTGTCGATGCCTGGATCGTCCATGACCGTGTACATTAGAGGGATCGACATACGTCAGACCCCTATCCACAAACGTGTTGCTCACGACCAATTTTTTTCATTCGCGACTCGCGCAGCCGTCGATCGACATTCATCATAGGCGCAAGATGACACGCATTGGGCAAAAGTTTGTACACGTAGATGTATGATTAAGGAGGTAGCATAAGCTTAAAATTTAATAAATACACTGCTGGCCAAAACTCCCCCCCCCCCCCCCGATTTAAAAAACGAACAACAATTATTATGTGAGATTTCGTATGTTTACAGAATACACGACCAAATACACAATACACTACCAAATATTTGGTAGTGATCCGAAATATTTAGATTTGTATTTCAATTCAATAGGTGACCTTGAATGACCTTGAACAACTTTGACCCCCTAATAGTTTTTATGCGGCTTGAGGTGTTCCACAAGATGGTTAAAAAACGTATCATTCCATTCAAAAAAAGTGTCAGCGCCTCCACCGAAATAAAAAAAATTGGTCGCATTTAATGGCCTCCTACACACCGTAGAACTTTAGTCTGGAACATTTTTTTGTGACGTCGATAATTACCAAATTATTTCGGGTGGCAGAGATAATAGGGACACCCTGTATATATATATGTATACAATTTTTGTGCAACACAGTAATCTTCACATTTAGCATTTAATAAAAATAAATAATAAATCGTCATGCTTCACAGCGTTCATCTACACTACACTCCCATTTGCTGGTAATTTCGTCCATTAACTCGCGATTTGGCAGTTTCGTTACTTGTTTATCAATTCCTTCGACATTGTTTGTTGCGATTACTTCGAATATTTTTGTCTACTATCGGAATATCTTTTGTTACCTGTAGCACATAAAACAATTAGTTTTCATAAAATGTTCATATTACAGTCCATTTGAATCCTCCAGTCTCGTTATTCGTCCATTCACTCATCGGTTTATCCTAGGTATTAATCGTGTGTAAAATCTCGACTTCGTCATCCCACTACCCTTATAAAAAAATCGACCTGCTTTTGGTCCCAAGCACACCTGACAATTTCTATATATGAGGTATTGCACGTTAATCCCATGGACTTCTTTCCTGACCCCCGCCAATTCGATTAATTTTTTTATCCGGTTCCATTGAGTCTAAAAGACACTCTGCATTTTTTTACATTTTTAGAAACAACCCTTAGTCGAAAATAAAAATTTCTCCGAAAAAAACGCCCTGATTTCAAAATCTGAAAAAATTCCCAAAAATGCGTGATTATATGTAAAAAATGTCAAGCTATAACTCGCAGTGGGAGTATGATTTTTTCTGTGCTTTCTGAACGAATAACGTTCTAAAAAATCCGAAAAATTCAAGAACCGCTTACATCGGGCGGATACTTAAATATTTTGATACCCACAAAGAATTTTTTGACCATTTTTGAATAACCACATCACAATCATGGAGCTTGAACACTTAGCAGTCAATTTTTCGGATTTTTAAAACGTTAATCGCTCAGAAAGCACAGAAAAAGTCATACTTCCACTGCGGGTGATAGCTCGAAAATTTTTACATATAATCACGCATTTTTGGGTATTTTTCAGATTTTTAAACCCAGGCGTTTTATTCGGAGAAAAAATTCTTTTTTGACTAAGGGTTGTTTCGAAAAATGTAAAAAAAATCAGGCTGTCTTTTAGAGTCAATGGAATCAGATAAAAAAAAATAAATCGAAGTGGCGGGGGTCAGGGAAAAAGTTCACCGGATTCACGTGGAATACCTTATATATATTCGTTTTTCTTAAGGGGAGATATACACCTAGATGGTTGAAAAAATCTATTTAGAAGCTATGAACATTCCGTCGACCGTAAAAGACCTACACTATAGGGTCTGGTATCGATGATTCCATGTAAGTTGACAAATTTCATGATTTATTCATTCCCAAATTTTCAAACGCGTTTTTCTCAAAACCACGTTTTTCAAATCGGTACCCAAAATTTCTCGTAAACCAGTGAACCGATTGCTTTGAGGTTTTTTGTGGTTATTCTATACACCATTATCTAGTACTTATCAAAGGATTTTTTTTCGTTACTTAGTTTTTGTTTTATAGGTAAAATAATAACTAATTTTTGGCCCAAAAATCACTATTTATGTTCAAACGTTCGCCATTTTGTCATAAATCGATATTTTCAAAATCGGCTATGACAAGTACTAGATTATAGTATCTAATTTAATAATCTTTTTGGTTTTTTTTTTCAGATGATTTTTGAAGAAACGCCAGTGGGTACCGTATACGCCGATTTTTTTACAACGCTCCAAGGATCATGCAATATCCTTGTATATTTTTGATATTTTTAAGGGGTTACCCCCACTTGCGATTTTGAAAAAATCGATTTTTTTTATTGCATTTTTTTGAAGTGCAATTTGAAGTGCAGTTTTTTTTGATGCCCGGAATAGATGACTCTATGTAAGTTTACAAAAAAAAATATTTTCTTCGTGTAAACTGAAATTGAAGCTTTAAACGCGTTTTTCTCGAAATGGCATTTCTGAAGTCGGTGATCAAGATTACTCGAACACTAATGAACCGATCTTCTTGAAATTTTGCAGGCTTATTTAACGAGGTACACCAGCTTCATACAATGTTGCCATGCTAAACCATGGTAAAATTTCAAAATGGTGATAGATCAATAAAATTTGGTGAATATATTCTTTAGTATTATATATGTCAATACAATTTTTTTCAGATTTTTTCATTGTGCTGTTATCGAATAATTGAACATTGAAGTTCACGTGTATAAGCATAGCGTTTTTATAGATATAGGTATATATTCCGGGTATAAGAATAAACGCTTGTGAATTATTTGTAAGAAAACGGCACAACCAAAAAATCTGAAAAAAATTGTATCTGCATGAATAATACTAAAGAATATATTCACCAAATTTTATTGATCTATCACCATTTTGCTGAAGCTAGTGTACCTCCTTAATACATAAAAATGTAGTCTTTAATCGTTCGATTTTTTTTTTTTCGAAAAAAAAAATGGCCGTTTTATAGCCAAAAAACGGCCGTTTTTTTCGTTAAAATCGAACCATTAACTTTGACTGTCCGCCATTTTGTGAAAAATGAATATTTTTTAAAATCCTTCGATTAAAGACTAGTTTATACTTATATTTGACTAAATCCATCCGCATTTTTTTTTCAGATGATCCACTTCGCCGCAATGTTGGTCACCGCAAACCGTGTATATAAAAACATTATTTCATTGACGGCCATTTGCCACTAAACAATGTAATATTTTTCAATAAAAAAATTACTGAAAGTTCTTCAAGATGTGTTCTTTAAGATGGTATATTGATCGATTAAAAAATTTTTGTAGTTTTCTTTAAAAAAATTCATGAAAAAGGCCTTTTTTTGCACTACAAGTGGGGGTAACGCCTTAAATAAAGAAAATTAAACATATTTTTGAATGTATATACTTTTGGATAATTAAAACCCCAATCCGAAATTTCAAATAGTTTTCCTTGAAAAAATTCACAAAAATG
Source organism: Ophion slaviceki (assembly GCA_944452715.1). Lineage (NCBI taxonomy): Eukaryota > Metazoa > Arthropoda > Insecta > Hymenoptera > Ichneumonidae > Ophion > Ophion slaviceki. The sequence continues at coordinate 22,763,892 of OX101794.1, forward strand.
ACCTTTTTCCGGCTCCTAGGTGTATATCTCTTGATTATCTATCTGCACACTCATACATCAAATGTATCTAGGCGTATTATAAATGTATGCATAAATATAAAAATACAGATGAAAAAAAATGTACACCCTCCTGGACGAACAAGGATCGAGAAGGATCACTCACCGTGCACGATCGAATTGGCACATGTTACATATATATTTGAATATAGGTCCGCATGAAAAAAAAAGTACCGGGCTCATCGTTGGCTGGGCGCGAAACGATCGGCGAAAAAGGGAAGGCATTACGAGCCAGTGATCTCGAGGGGTATCGCGGCGACGAGAACCTTTTGTCGTCGGTTACTCTCCCTTTCTCTCTCTCTCTCTCTCTCTCTCTCTCTCTCTCTCTCGCCCTTTCTTTTTTCTCGTTGACTCGGCCCTCGGCCCAGCGCTATACGTCGATGATCCTCGAGAGGCAGGACCACCGGGCAGGACGCTGTACTGTAATGGTATCTCGTGGAAAATATAATATACAAATATGATATATCCGCGAGGGAGCGAGTGTGATCGTCGGTGCGGGTCTTATTGGTCGTTTAAGGGAGATTTTCGCTATATATACGCGACGGAGGTGATCGGCGATCGTTGAATGAACAATTAGTATCCCGTGTCCTCGCGTCGGGGGGACATACACACGCGCAGAAACGCGGACGCAACCCGCGCGCCCGAGAGACGAGCGCGACTGTGTGCATCGTCAACGAGGCCCTTCTTGCTCGCGTTGCTCTTTCCATCGGGTTTTGTTCTATTGCTTATTTTATTCGTTGTTTTTTTTTTCTCTTTTTTTCATCCGTCTGCATGTTTTTCTTCGCGATTTATCACTTTCAGGTTGATCGAGGCAGCGTAACAACGATAATGGATTTTTAAGGGGGCTGCATAAGCTTGAAATTCAAGATATACGATTTTTTGTCGCATTGGTTTGTAGCATAGGGTCTTAAGTTCAATTTGCAAGAATGATTTTGTGAAAAATTGAAAAATTGACCGATTTGTGACGATTTTTGTGATGTTGCTTTTGCGTTTTTCGCAATGCTATCTTTTAGGAATCGTGTATTTTTTATTTTTATTTTATACTTATTTTTTATATTTGTTTTTATAACATGGTTCGTTTACTTTTCTCTATATTTTTTGAGGGCGTTTTACACAAGAGCACACACACACATTTATAAAATGTAAAACAATACTCATACGTTACAAAACAATATTATGGGCATGAAGATGACACGAACCGCTATGGCTCGTGAGCGTAAAAATGAGAAGAAGAGATGACGATGACGAGGATGAAGAGTGGGACCGTTCCCCGAGAGAGCGTTATAGTGGGGGGTGTCCGTTGGTTCACTCTCACTTGGCTCACACGAGGACTAGTTAGTTAGTCAGGGGGATGAAAGCGTGGGTGTCGGTGGTAGAGAAACAAGGTGGACAACGAGACGCATCGTTGTGTGTGTACATATATATATATATACACTTTTAAATCAAGTAACGCGTGGGTGCGAAGGAAAAAGAAATTAGCCGCGCGGCGCCGAAGAGAAACTCTCACGAGGCATTCTCATCTTCGCGCGAAAAGCGCATGGTCAGTCGTACCGGGATCAAACCACGAACACCACGTGTCCACGGGCGTTAAACATTTTTTTCATGCATTCGCGATATTGTCTTCGCGATATTGCCGGCTGGGTGATTAAAAGGGCACGATCGTGGGGCAAGTGTCAGTTTCGCGAGCGACAATCGAAATTTACGCGTGATTCGGTTGTTGGGGAAGTTTGACATTTTAATTTGGCTTTCCACTTGGCCATTCTCGTACTTGGTTGTTTTTTTTTTGTGATTTTTTTTTGTGTGTGAGAGAGAGAGAGAGAGAGAGAGAGAGAGAGAGAGAGAGAGAGAGAGAGAGAGAGAGAGAGAGAGAGAGAGAGAGAGAGAGAGAGAGAGAGAGAGAGAGAGAGGGAGAGAGAGAGAGAGAGAATTATTCAAAACTCAACGTGATTGGTGATGACTAATTGAGACACACAAGTCCAAGGCATCCAATGACGAAAAAAAAATCTTTTAATTTCCTCGGCAAATAAATTACCCTTCCTGCTGTCAATTGACGAGAGAAAAAAGCGGAGGATGAGGATCGAGCGAGGCGAGGCGAGCGTCGGGAAAGAAAAAAAGAAGACTCGAGTTCGAATATCCGTGACGGGATTTTTTTCAGCAATCGAATATTTATCGAATTATTCAAGGCACTAAACGTTTCCCTGACATGCGAAAGGAAGTGCATAAAAATCGGAATACCGCGCGTAATTACCGTGAAAATGAAAACGAAGTGCGTCGATAATTTGCCTGTGAAGTGTCAACGTAGTGGGATTGATCGGTGTGTCTTGAGTTAACGTTTCAAGGTATACACAGTTGGTCAGTACGTTAGCCCAGGGGTGACAAGTTGGATTGTCCGTCGTCGTTGCCGCATCAAGATGCACCTTCGATTCGTCCCGCGACCATTATTACCCCGAGAAACTCGATAAACTCGCGAATTCCCAATCTCAAAACGTCAACTTTCGTCACTGTGTGTTTTTTTCGTCGTCGAACGATTTTCTTCCGCTCCCTCAGAACGCACAAATTTATCACGTGGACGTTCCGAGTGTATGATGACTTCGCGAAGTTTCAAAGTGCGACTGAAAGTGGCGGGAGGATATTCGTATCCGTGTGGTCGACAATGGTGAATTTCCTCGGTGATTTTTTTATTTCCTCGAGCTGAGCGACAGAAATAATTGGAATTGCGTTTTTGCGTGGGAGCAAAGCGCCTACGATGCTCAGTAGTGACGGTCGAGTTTGGTCAGACGAGAAGAGCGATCTCGTGAGGAGCTTCGGACAAGCACGGAGGCTGCAAAAATGACATTTCGTTGGACTCGAATTTTGGCGGGATTTTTTTGTTGAAAACCCGTTGGGTAGACACGTGGATAGGTTACGCATGGTTTCGGGCAACTGTGAATGAAAATATAACGCGGCCGGGTTTCCTGCGGAAGCCCTTACCAGATACCGGCAGGTCTTCCAAGCCATAAAGGTACTTTCCGTCACACGCCTTCTATGCACATACATGCGTATCTATGTGTCTGTACAGACTCCTCGCCCACGTGGTCGATTTCGATCATTCATAAAAATTGCCGTTCCGACTTCCGAAGACTCGATTTTCAACTCTCGCCAGCGGGGCGATCGTTGGTCGGCACAGATCGAACGACAATCGAACGTTAATCTCGCTTGGAGAGCACCTCGTTATGGTGATGAAGCTCGCGTCTTTGCAACGCAACTAGACCTCTTTTTAACATTTTTATTTTCCTTATTTTTGTCATTATTAAAATCCTTTTTTGTTGATTTATATTGTAGATGGCTGAATGAATATTTTAAAAAATGGTTGAGGAATTTTTGTTGTCGAAAATTGCCGGATGAGATTAAGGGACTATACCAGTGTGAACGCTGAAAATTTGGGTGAGTTTCGGGAATTTTTTGGGAGAAGAGTACTCAATTAAATGTTTCGAAAAATTAACAATATATTTGGCTATATTTGACCTATGTTACATAATTTTTTCATAGAAAAATATTGAGATCCAAGCGACTTATGCGCTGCCTTCGGAGGCGCCGGAAAAAAAAGTTCCTCCACTGCTGACATGATTCCGGCCGATTGAGTAGCTGAAACCGAAAAAGGAAAATATTTCGTTAAACTGGAAGGTATTTCCTGTACAATGACCTAGGATTTTCGATAAATATAAAAATCTAACAAAATGGCGTAGTTATGAAAAAAAGTATGTTTTCTTGCCTATAAAATGGTCGTTTTTTTCAATGCCGAATCGTCAATTTTCATCCAATCGAAAATATCCTACGTCATTGTAGAGTAAATATATTCAAGAGTACTCATTTCAAATTTCAAGTCAATCGGATAATTGCTCTTTGAGTTACAATGTCAGCAAATTTGACAAATCTCATTTCATTTTCTTGAAAGTATAAAAATTTCATCTCATATTCTTGAAAGTATACACTGTCGAAAAAGCCAAAAACAATCGATTTTTTGAAATTTCCACACTGGTATAGCCCCTTAAAGGAATTCACAAACATTAATTCTCATTGCGTCCCAACGGTGCAAACTTCAACCTCGTAGCTCGTAATGATCCTACTTTTTTTCTGTACCCATGCTTTTATGGTGTCGAAGTTTGCATCGTTGGAACGCAACGAAAAGTCTTTTTTACATTTTAACCCTCAATCCGTGAGCCTGGGTCGTTTTCGTCCTGCCCAAAATCATTTTCTTTGCAGGTTGCTTAATGTTTAATGGAAAAAATATATATATAAAAAGTAAGAAAGAAAAAAAGCCTATTTTCCTTTGAAAAGTACGGCCTAAAGATTGACCATGAATTTTTTCACATTTAATTTCATTGACTATTGTTGGTTTGATAGTGCAAAAACGAAAACGATCCAGGTTCACGGAATTAAGGTGCCTCAAATGACATCACGGATTGAGGGTTAATTTAATCGTTTTTATTATTATAAAGATCATTTTTTTGTAGATTTATATAGGAGATTGCCAAATAAGTATCTTAAAAAATGATTGTGGGATTTTTGTAGGTGAAATATTATCAAAATCCCTTCAATTTGTTCAGAAATATTAATTTTCATTGCAATCCAACGATGCAAACTTCAACGTCATCAGCTCTTTCGTCACCCACCATGCCTGATCGGGCCTCATTCGATCAGTGCCCGTCGTTCCTGTGGGAAATATCAACTGTCTATTGGCCATGTTTTTTGCTACCGTTGACATTGATTTTGTATTTTTTTTCCAACCGTGAATCGGGTTTTTGGGTATATATTTTTGGAGTTATCACAAGACGTTGTTATACGTGGCGGATAGATTTGTTATTTTTTAAAATTATTATTGTAGCTTCCTTTTGTACAGGCTCCTCCCACTTCTTACTTTCCCCACCATATTCTACTTCACATGGATAGTTTTGTTTATTATTACATTATCGTACACGTACGTGGAGATTTACAATTTATTTATTTTGATTGAAACAAAAATAATTTGACAGCAACAAATTTCTTTCGCCAAGACGGTGTTCTTTCTTGACGTTACTTGCTTCTCGATTTGTAGACGGTTATGATTTATAGATCAGGCTTTTTTTTGCAACCAATGGTCGTTTTTATTGATTTTCTTTTCATTTTGCGATGACTAGTCGTTTCTAACAGATAACTATTTTTATACAGCGATAAATGATCTTTTTTACTATTTTCTAGCCACGATATTTGTATTAACTCGAACGAAAATAAATTTCCACGTATTATTGTTTCATCGTCACTTTTATGACACTCAAAAAGGTTTTTGCGACATTTTTTCAACATTGATATTGTTCTTCTCCTAATTACGATGCGTGACGAAGTATAACAATTTTTAATCGCGCCCGCATCTTTAAAACGAATCCACTTCGTATATTCAACATTTTTCGATAAAATACTGAATTTATCATTTTCATGTTTCTCCTCCGTTTGCCTGTGTCGTTTCAATTCTAACGAAATGCTTCGAGGTAGCTCCAAGAAAACAACATATTTCGAAAAGTTCGTAATTTTTTTCAACAAGAATATGTAATTGTATTGATTCGTGTCTCGTACCAAAAACCAAGAATTGAAATGTACTTCGTCGTTGCACGGTTTGCATGTATTGAAATAAAATGGAAAAAAAACAAACAATCTGTTCCAAAATGGTACGAAATAACGATTCGTATATTAAAAAACCTTAATTACTCGATTTTATATTAAATTTGCCGACGGCTCCTGTAGTTCGTGAGATCGTTCAGAAAATTGATACGGAAAGAACATACGATTTTTATTATCTTTTTATTAACGCAGTCCGGCAGACATCGATGAAACAAGAGATCGTCGACGGAATTCAATCTCAGAATTCAATTTTATTAGAATATTTTCTTTGCATTGTTGTCCACAAGAGCAGTCTGTATATGCACTTGTGGGGATGCCAATGTGGATATATATGTGTATGTGTATATATATATATATATATGTGTGTGTGTGTGTGTGTGTGTGTGTGTGTGTGTGTGTGTGTGTGTGTGTGTGTGTGTGTGTGTGTGTGTGTGTGTGTGTGTGCGCGTGTGTGTGTGTGTGTGTGTGTGCGTGTGTGTGTGTGTGTGTGTGTGTGTGTGTCTTTGAGTATTCGATGTCACATAACACATTTCCGTTCATTGTGTCATCCGCGGGGGCCGGGTTGAAATTCCGAACTTTGAATGATCAGAACGCTCAAAACTCCGAAAGAATTCTACTCCGAAAGATCAAAACTCCGAAAATATACTACCCCGAAAGATCAAAACTCCAAAAGAATTTTACCCGAAAGACCAAAACTCCGAAAATCTGAACACCGTCAAAATAACTCGGCTATGGAAGTTTTAAAAGTTTCAAAATTTTCAATAAAACGACGAATTATTTCAAGATTTTTTTTGTTAAGGAGTGCTTTTACGTCAATTTTGAAATTTGTCTAGACAACGTGTTACACGTTCTACAACATTTACAGTCAACTCTGTAGACTTTCGCTGGCATAATCGTGACGAACCTTGCAATTTCGGAACATCAAAATTAGGAATTTAAAACCGTCAGGGCATTCAAAGTTCGCAATTTCTACCCGTAAATAATGTAGAACGTCTAACATTGTTTAGACAAATTTCAAAATTGACGCAAAATCGCTTCTTAATAAAACAAAAATTCTTGAAATAATTCGTCGATTCATTGAAAATTTTGAAACTTTAAAAACTTCCATAGCCGAATAATTTTGACGTTGTTAAGATTTTCGGAGTTTTGGTCTTTCGTGTAAAATCCTTCCGGAGTTTTGATCGTTCAGAGTTTTGAGCGTTCCGACCATTCAAAGTTCGGAATTTCAACCCGGCCCCATTTTGAATTTCGGAAGATTAAAATTCGGAATTTTAAACCGTCGGAGCATTCAAAGTTCGGAAGTTCAACCGGGCCCCCATCCGCGATTCTAACAATTGAAAAGTCCATTTTTTGTTTGGGTTTACTTGAATACATCCGCTCGAGAAAGATGGGGGATTTTACCGATGAATGTCAAAGGCTGCAGAATTTTTCCTACGTTCGTACATCCAATGAAATTTCAACTCTGAAATTTCAATCATCCATTAAACTGTTTCCGATTAAAAAATAAATTTCGTGCGCACTTCGTGTCATTTTTCTCAAAATGGTAAATATGATGAATGGTAAATATCGATGCTTTTGACATACTCACAAGGAGCACCACTTTGGTGTCCTCCTCCGATTTTGTTGAAACTTTTTTATGTGGAAGAGTATCAAAAACTAAGAGACGCGTATTTTTTTATCGGCGGAAAAATGGTTTTAAGAGGTGAAACGCACCCTAAAAAATGGGGATGTTTTTCGTTTTTCGTCGATAACGTTTTAACGGTACGAGATATCAAAAAATTTCAAATTGCAACAATGTTTATTTTTTTATGTACTATACATTGGAGATAAGAACGATAACGTTATCAACGAAAAACGCAAAACACCCCCATTTTCGAGGGTGCGTTTCACCCCTTAAAACCGTTTTTCCGCCGATAAAAAAGTGTCCCTTAGTTTTTAATACTCTTCCACATAAAAAAGTTTCAACAAAATCGGAGGAGGACACCAAAGTGATGTTCCTTATAATGACATCAATGGTGAATTATCGATGGATGATTTCCCTCAAGGAACTGTATAAAATGATCTGCATTTAAACAATTTTCTGCTGTAAAGCTACACGGTGAAAGTTACGGAAACTTCGAAGTTGACCTTTCATTTGATCTGCGGCCAAGAAAAAGAATTCTTCAACATTCATCGGCGAACTTTCCACCCTCGTTGATGAAAGTATCGCAGAACCAAAGCTCGAACAAAAGTCACGCATATAGCTGAGCAAAGTGAGTTCGCGATCGCAATGAGTTACTGTACGATTCGCCATTGAAATTTGAGTTTTCTCCGTTTGTCGTTGGAAAACATGGAGTAATGTTATTCCGCGAAGAGTCTCGACAAGTTTCATCGACGTTTGAATTTAATCTGTTCAACCCTTTCTATCCATTTCATTGGTAGCCCTCCATATTCCCGTAGCTGGATATCAGCTCGTATATTTTCAAGTGAAATTGACCGTACATACCTCGGGGGTGATTCGCAGAGCAATGTACGGTTACCAAGACGACGAAAGGGGCTGGATCCACGAGTCTCTGTACTAGAGAGCGAGAGACAGAGAGAAAGAGATAGACGTATAGAGTTAGAGAGAGAGAGAGAGCGAGAGAAAGAGCGATGCTGTGAGAGCAGCTCTCCATCGCTTCATACGAGCCGGAGGAAGGTGAGGGTGTTCCGGGGGTTTTACCGAGGGAGGCTGCGACGTGATATTTTCCCGAGATGGAGTTTCTGCAGAGCCACCATCCGGCGAACAACTCGGAGTCGCCGTATACCCTCGGCTCAGGTGAGTGTCCCAACCAAAATTTCATTTCCATCCAAAAGCAACGACCAAAAAGATCGAGAGTGACAGACAAAAAGTAGCAAAAGTACCCCAATCGTTTTGGGCGTCTACCCGAAGAAAAGTTCAAACCGGAAGTTGGAAAAACAACGAAAAAGAAAAGCCCGAGACCGATTTTCGCGGCAGAGTAAAGTGTAAGTAGTAGAGATCAACCGTGTGGTCAGGCGTGACTCTCGAGAAGGCTAAAAAAGGGATACGCGAATGACAACGCGATTGGATTTTGTTCGACGTTCGATCATTCCAAAGCCAAAGAACATTGCCCAAAATGTCCTGTTGATCGATAAATTTGACGTTTGCTCCACTATTCTCGCGATGTTAATGATTGACATTGGGCTTGCGGAGGAACAGGATCGGTGGGTAGCATCGAGGCGAGCATTCCCGTCTCGGGTTTGTGCACCGGCTCGCTTGGTGTCCTGACGAGCGAGGACGCTTTGGCGGACCATCAGAATGAGGAAGCCCTGAGTGGCCTCCAAGGCACTCTGCGCCTTCAGGATCTTCAAAACTCGCCCGATGACATAAACGGGGATCAGAGCCAACATTTACAGAACAACGGACAGGGCCAAGTCGTGAGCGAGTTCGGGGCGAGTTTTTGGGTCGACGATATGGCTGGCTTTCCACTGCCACCCCTCGATCTGGACCCGCTTACCCCAGGACTGTTCAGCCCGTGTTCCGGTAACTACAAGTGAGTCGCACCGCGCTTATTGCACATGATCAAGTCCCCCTTTATCTGCCTATTCCTCGTTTCTATTTCAGTCGGCTTCGTTGTTGTCCGGAGATTGCTGATATACGAGTGCGTTGTAATATCGAAAAAAATTAACAAAAACAAAATAAGAAACATGGTTGTTACCATTTGATGCAAATTTAGACAGTCAATGAAAAAAAATTAACAAATATGAACATTTATACAGTCCATTCGAAAAATTAACAAAAAATAACATTTTTACAAAAAAATTAGACAATTAAAAAAAATAACAAAAATTAACATTTATACAAAAAAATTAGTCACTTTTTAAAAAATAACAAAAATTAACATTTATACAAAATTTTAAAAAATTAATAAAAAAACACGGTTATGTTGCCATTTGATGCAAATTTATTCAGTCAATTCGGGTGAGGTTCCGAACACCCCCAACCTCCGATCGAGCTGAAATTTTTCACAGACCTCCCTTTTAATATTTTAAGACACCCCTTGAAGAGATTTTTGGCGACGCGCAATAGTTTTTGGTTTCTTTGGGTTTGTTTGGGTTTGTTTGGCCAAAACGGAGAGCGCGATCAGGGTTGCGAAATTTGTAATGAAAAAGCAATGCATTATTTATTACTTTTTGAATGGGTAATGAAAAAATATTTCATTACCCATTACATTACATTTAGCAATGTAAAAAAATTCCGTTACTCATTACATTATATTCTGTAATGTAAACAATTTCCGTTACTCATTACATTACATTTTGTGTTGTAAAAAAATTCCATTACTCGTTACATTATATTTTGTATTGTAAAAAAATTCCATTACCCATTGCATTGTAATGGGTAATCAAGATAATTCACATTACAGAATGTAATGTACTAAGTAATTCATTTTTTTCACATTACAAGATTTAATTCAACGAGTAATGAATTTTTTTTAGTTACAAAATTCAATGTAATGAGTAATGGCAATTGTTTACATTACAAAATGTAATGTAATGAGTAATGAAAACGCTAATGCATTACATAAAGTAATGCATTATTTGCAACCCTGAGCACGATAACATATATAGATATGAACGGATACGTAGCATATATAGATATAGTCGGCGCGTGTTAAAAAAAAGTTAATTAAATATCTCCAAAACTATCCCGAGTCACCAAAAATCTATTTAAGGGTGATCTTAAAATATTAAAAGGAAGGTTTGGGCAAAATTTCACCTCGATCGGAGGGGGAGGGGGGATTTCGGAAACTCACCCTTAAAAAAAACTTTGAAATTTAATATCTCGAAAACTATTGCGAGCCGCCAAAAATCCCTTTAGGGGTTGTCTTAAAATATTAAAAGGAAGGTTTATGCAAAATTTCACCTCGATCGGAGAGGGAGTGGGGGTTTCGGAACCTTATCCATAAATTCTTTCTCATATACTGAATGCATCAGCCAAATTTTCAAATCGATCGTTTACACCGTTTCTATAAGACTCACAATCGAAGAAACACTTTTTAACATAGGCAGATGCCTACTCTCATCACTGAATGGCAGTGTTATGCACGAAATAATATAAAAAAATGTAGTAATAGTAAGAAGTTTTATTTTCATCGCCTTTTCGACTTTTTACAAAGCTGTTGCACCGTTAAACATCGCTCTTTTACAATCTAATTTATATCTTTTCTTTTTTGTTTTCATTTAATTTTTAATTTTCATCACACCCTGCATTTTTGCACTCCATTACCACCGTTTCTCTTTTCTTACACTCTCTTTCTATTTCTTTAGGGTAGTACTAGTGGATTGACTAGTCAACATAAAATCTATAAATTATCGAACCTGAAAAAAGCAAAATATAGGGTATTTGGCTATAATAATAAGCACGATAGAGAAAATAATTTTTTGAGAAGTGCATGTGATAACTGTTTGTATTATAGTTTGGTAAGTGAAGTAAAATCGCAATCAGATTTGACTTGAGTTGTCACAGGTTGCCATTCCATAATTCTGCCAATATCCGTGGCGATGCTGTATTCAGGTGCTTTCGATACATGTCAAGCATGTGTTTGTTTACCGTATGTGTAAAGTGCATATTGTAACAAGAGTGATGGCAGACGCGGCTAGCGAACGCAAAAATGAGTCGATTGAATCGATGATATCCGCTCGAAATGTCCCGTAACCTATATTTTTTTTGGAACATGCGTGACCGCGACAGTTTTTTTGTTATTCGTCGCTTTTCGCATAGCTTTGATCTAATCGGGAACTATTATTATTTCCGCTCCAAAGTTCGATCCGCACGGATTCCCTATATGGTGCGGGTTAAACGCATTGATTTCTTGAATTAATTACTGTTGTATTTAGCCGGTAAGGCCTGCAGAGTTTTCGCAGACGTCATTTTTTATGTCTCTACTACAGCATACAAAAAAATCAATTTTTTTTCTAATGAGGAGGTTCGTGCACGTACTACATTAATTGCACCAGAAACTTACGAAACTCATTGAAGAGAGATTGATTGACTGATGTTTTTTGTGCCCAGGAATTTTCAGAGACAAGCGATATAAACAAATAAATTTAAACAAAATGAATATAAAACTGAGTAGAGAGAAAGCGATAAGAGCCTCGCGAGTGGAACGAGTGAAAGGCCACAGTAACGGGTACAAAATCATGTGCGAATTGGATAATTTTTTTTTCGTATGAAAAAGTGATTCACTCATAACATTAATTACACATCTATTTAGTATGAATATCAAGCTGTTAGGAAATATATATATTTTTTTTTCGATGTACAAAATGGCCGACTACTAATATTTTCTTTTGTTATCTTTTTTTAGGCGCTTCGCGACGTGACATTTAGCATCTACCATTTTTACCTAGAACAAAAAACAAAAATTCTCGTCAATCTACATTAGAATACCTAGAGAAGTACGTACGGAATTTAAAAAATATTGTTTTATTCAAAAGTTGTAGGTATTTGAACTTACGAAATGAATTTTCAGTGAAAAATTTCGTTATAACTGCTCATAAACTGCTCATAAAATGAAAAGTTTTCGATTAATAAGAAATTCCGTACGTACTTCTCTGCGAAATGCAATTAGGAACATAACTTTTAAATTTGAAGTAAATCGAGTGAAAATTGTTGAAGTTATTTGTCACGCCAATTGGAAAAAAGCTGTTTCGAGAAGTTTCGAGTAGTCGGCCATTTTGTACATCGAAAAAAATATATATATATTTTCTAACAGCTTGATATTCATACTAAATAGAAGTGTAATTAATTTTATGAGTGAATCACTTTTTCATACGAAAAAAAATTGTTAAATTCGCACATGATTTTATACCCGTTACTGTGGCCGAAGGCCTTAAATGCATTGATTTCGTGAATTAATTACTATTGTATTTAGCTGATAAGGCTTGCAGAGTTTTCGCGGGCGTCATTTTTTATGTCTCTACTACAGCATACCAAAAAATCAATTTTTTTTCTAATGAGGAGGTTCGTGCACGTACTACCTTAAGAAATTTACACATATTTACATCTATCTCCCCTCTCAGCAACCCTATCAATTTATCTTCTCCCTCTTATCCCTTACCCCCTTTATGCAATTCTCTATATCTGTTTTCGCTTCCTTAAATATTACCCCTCTGCCTTTTCCACAAGTAATCAGGTACTCCATTGTTTCTCTTTCTCGTTTACATATCCTACAAGTCCATTCCACTTCCCCCTTTTTTCCATTCCACCCTATATTTCCACACCTTATCCTCGCCCATGATTCCTTATCCATTCCTTTAATATCTTTTGCCGCCCAATACTTCCACGGTGCTTCGTCGTTTTCTATGATCGCATTGTAAAAACTATTATACTTCAATTTTTGAATCTGTTATTTTTCTCTGTCTCTCTATGGTCTTTCTTTTTAAGTTTTTCCATCCCTTGTCTATCAAACTCTCTATCATTTTTATTTCTTTCCTCCTTTTTTTATCGCATCTATCATTTCCTCAATTTCTAATTCCCTTGATACTTTCAATAAGGCCTGAATGAGAAGGTCCAAAAAGCGTTTTTCGGGATTTTTTTTCGAAGGGAAAAAAAGAAGTGAGCTCAGTTGAGGTATCTTTTTATGTATATTTGAAATGTGTTTAAAAAAAGGTTTAACGTGCAACAATAAATGACAAAACGATCGATTTTTTGAAAATTGTAGAGTGAGAAGACGCCTTAAGGTCGTTAAACGTAGTAAAAATAAAGTAAAAGTAACTTAAATAGAAATAATATTGGGATGTTCAATAAGTTCTCGCTGTTTTTGTCGTGAAAATTAATGCTTTGTTGAAAAAAAAATCATTTCTTATGCTTTCAAACGTTTCGAAACTGTTGGGCGATCAACTCCTAAAGATTCTGCAAGTTCAGCTAGCATCTGACATGAGTCTTTACGAAGTAATGCCTCCAATTCAATACAACAAAATCATTATTTTCAATGCGTATAAACCATTTTTTTTAAATAAAGTCGTGTAGTTTTGATTTTTTATTTTAATTAAGTAGTGTAGTAAAATTCCCCGCAAATACTCTTTTTTGGCACGAAATTTGGCATGACATTTGACACTATGTAATTTGCCATAACATTTGACACTATGATTTTTCATAGTGACATGTGCTTTAGTGATTTTTCATAGTGAAAAATACGAAATTTAACATGACATTTGACACTATGAAAAAAAAGTTTACACTTCGGCGAAATGACGTACGAAATTTGACATGACATTTGACACTATGCAATTTAACATGACACTCGACACTATGACAAAAAAAAAGTTGTTTGTACTTCGGCGAAATGACGTATAGTGAATTTCAAGCTTGTTTATAGTAATGCTCATAGCAGTTCTGGAAACGCCATATGTTGGAAAACAGCCAGAATCTATTCAACGTCCTAACAACAATTATAATGATATTTTAATTTGTCAACCATGATATCGTCATATCGGTATTATTCGAGTCCAATATCGGATTTTCGGTCCAATATACCGTTTTATCGATGTCATCGAAAACGGGTAACCATGCTCTAGGTCTCGCCAGTAGTCACTTAAGGGGAGGTACCTGAGTAAACGGTGAGAAAAACAGGTAAACTTCGGGAATTTTCATCTCAAAAACTAATGTTTCGATTGGATCCGGGTTTTTTTTTACTGGAAAATATGTACATTGAGGTATGTTTAGGAATTTTTAAAAATAAATTCGTTGGCTGGAAGCGATTCAAACGCGATTATCTCGAAACATAGTTTTCAGAGTCGGTGCCAGATGTATCTCGAAAACGGCTTGTCCGATTTTGTCCAAATTTGGATACAATATTCTTCGATAGTTTTTCTCGTCCGCCACGTAAGGGTTTTTTTTTATTTTATTGAACAATTGCTTTTTTATGCAGTGTATGCAATCCAAAATCGTCGGAAATTGCGAACGAAAAACGAATGTTAAATTAAAACGGTCGCAATTCCGTCAAAAATGAAAATTTCAAAAAAATCCTACGTGGCGAACGAGAAAAACTATCGAAGAATATTGTATCCAAATTTGGACGAAATCGAACAAGCTGTTTTCGAGATACATCTGACACCGACTTTGAAAACTATGTTTCGAGATAATCGCGTTTGAATCGCTTCCAGTCAACGAATTTATTTTTAAAAAATCCTAAACATACCTCAATGTACATATTTTCCAATAAAAAAAACCCAGATCCAATCGAAACATTAGTTTTTGAGATAAAAATTCCCGAAGGTTACCTTTTTTTCTCGCCGTTTACTCAGGTACCTCCCCTTAACAAAACGTCATACAAATTCAGCCGGCACCAAGAATTTTTATTTTTTCTTGACTTGTATAATTCTTCGAAATAAGTAAATAATGAATAATTATAGAATAATTATGGTTTCGGATAAAATGAAATTCCTCAATTAAATTGAGAACTGCGCAAATTGGACATACCTAAATGAGACAATTGCTGTGATTGCATATCCGTGGCGGATTCAGTTGGGGCTGCACAAGAGGAGATTGCGTCCCGAGAACGGGAAACCCAAACGGGGAAGGGGTGGCCGACGTCCTGTTGTCACTGAAGCACGCAGTCGTTCATCCCGGAAGTCCTACGGGCGGTTATTACTCGACCGGTGGATCTGCCCATCACTATGCTCAGGACTACGGACAGAATCTTGGTCCACCGATCGCCCCGACGCATTACGCACCGGGACCAGCGATGTCGGTCAACGTTTCCATGAACATGACCATGAACATGAACATGCATCCTGGGTATGTGGCGATTTGATCGCTTTGCTTTTTGCATCTTGCTCGCTTTTGCGCAAGGCTCTGGGCAAAGGATTTTTATTCTGGGCTATCTCTTCTTTGTTCGAAACTTTCGAGAACAAATTTCTACTGGATAAAAAGTCGCGGGCAGAAAATTGGTCAGATGAACGAAATCATGAATTTCGTATGATGTTCAGATTCTATTTGACTTCGGACTGTTAGGGGGGGGGGCACTGTGACGGGCTGAAAAAGGGTCATTTTCCGATTTTTTGGCTGCTAGATTATTATTTTGGAATTTGGAAAAAAGGTATGTTATCAAGCATACATCGAACTTACTTCGTGTAAATCTTTTATTTGAAAAATTGAAAATTGACAACGTTATTGAGGTATGCTAGAGCCTCTGTGTAAAAAATGGTTGGTCTGAAAAAAGAAAATAAAAAAGTTTCATAATTATTTCATAAATCTACATGAATGTAGTTCTCGTTGTTTTTTTTTCGAAACAAGTTTCATGACAAAGTTTTTCGAAACCAAAAATGTCATAATTATTTCATAAATCTACACGAATGTAGTTCTCGTTGTTCGTTTTTCGCAAAAAGTCTCATGATTGAAAAAAGTTGCATGACAAAGTTTTTCGAAAAAAAAAAGTTTCATGATTATTTCATAAATCTACATATATGCAGTTTTCGTTGGTCGTTTTTCGAAAAACTAAAAACTTTCATGACATGGCGGGTGTTCAAAAAAAAGTGTAATTTTGGCGGACTTTTTACTTATATTCGGAGGCTCAAAAAATATGAATTTAAAAAAAGAGCTAGGAACAACGATAGCTACAGCAATTACGAAAATTTAATTTTTATCATTGAAAATCGGACAATAATGGCTAGAGTTGGGATTTGAGGAAGGTCGAAAAAAACGCGATTGAAAGTTATAGTATACGTAAATCGTTGCGCTATTTGCTCTCACTAAATCGTCTGTAACTTGGTCAATTTTCAATGTTTTACCTTGACATTTTTTTCACATCTTGGAGATGTATACTTTGAGAAAATGCAAAAAAATCTATTTTTTACCCGTCACAGTGGTTTCCCGCCATAAGGCGGAAGCCTGAATTGGAAGGTCCAAAAAAGCGTGTTTTTCGGGAATTTTTTTCCAAGGGAAAAAACAAGTGAGCTCCGTAAACATTGAGGTATATTTTCATGTATATTTGAAATGTGTTAAAAAAATTTTCAACGTGAAATAATAAATGACTGCAGATGCCCAATTGCAAGTCTCCAATCGGCGGGAAAGATGCAGCTCGTAATTCTTGACTGAACAGAATAAACCAATGAAATTTTCAATTGTCATATATTTTTCCTCTGAATGAATTAAGAAAAAGCTGAAAAAATCGTGAAATTATAACTTTTCTCAGGTTTGAAAAAAACGTGTTTAAAAAACACTTTAACGTGCTATAAAAATCATTTAAAAATACTTTTCCAACGACTCTTTTAATTCACTTTAAAGAGATTTTCATACTAAAGAAAATAAACTTTGGTTTGCTTCGATAGGTCGTTTAGTTTTTTTGCTACCATTTCCGCCAATTTGGAAAAATCGTACAAATGAAAACTGGAGAAAACGCGCTTCAAAGTATCCAATAGAAGGAAATATCAATATCAAATATTCGCTTCTCTGCTTTTCGCCTTGTATCTTCGAAAATATGTACAATTGGCCTCCGCAACTTTGTAAATATATTCTTGGATAGTTTAACTATGGATTTAAGCAATAAAAAAAAACGATTTTTCCGACCTTCTAATTCAGGCTGCCGCCTTAATAAAACGGTAATAATGGATAATCAGACATCGGAAAATTATGTTGTTCAAATTGAATGACATCGCTAACATTACGACGTAACAATATTACCTCCAACAATACTCTTTAAACAATCGTCACTATCGCTAAATCACAAAAAGAAAAACCTGCGTCACAATTTAACCCACCTAGTTCGAGTCACCCCCGCAAATCTCCAAACCGAAATTATTTCGTTCCCAGACAAATGTTACTTCGGGAAATTGACCATCGGTGGACGTTTTTCGGACGAATTAAGGGGCTATACCAGTGTGAACGCTGAAACTTTAGGTGATTTTCGGGAATTTTTTGGAAGAAAAGTACTCAATTAAATGTTTCGGAAAATTAAGAATATATTTGGCTATATTTGACCTATATTACATAATTTTTTCATAGAAAAATATTGAGATCCAAGCGACTTATGCGCTGCCTTCGGAGGCGCCAGAAAAAAAAGTTCCTCCACCGCAGACATGATTCCGGCCGATTGAGTAGCTGAAACCGAAAAAGGAAAAAATGTCGTTAAACTAGAAGGTATTTTCTGTACAATGACGTAGGATTTTCGAAAAATATCAAAATCTAACAAAATGGCGTAGTTATGAAAAAAAGTCTGTCTTCTTGCCTATAAAATGGTCGTTTTATTCAATGCCAAATCGTCAATTTTCATCCAACCAAAAACATCCTACGTCATTGTAGAGTAAATATATTGAAGAGTACTCAGTTCAAATTTCAAGTTAATCGGATAATTGCTTTTCGAGTTAAAATGTCAGCAAATTCGAAAAATCTCATTTCACATTCTTGAAAGTATAAAAATCTCATCTCATATTCTTGAAAATATAAACTGTCGAAAAAGGCATAAAAATCGATTTTTTTTAACGGGTTACCCCCACTTGTAGCGCAAAAAAAAGGCCTTTTTCATGAATTTTTGTAAAGAAAACTACAAAACTTTTTTAATCGATCAATATACCATCTTAAAGAACACATCTTGAAGAACTTTCAGTAATTTTTTTATTGAAAAATGTTACATTGTTTAGTGGCAAATGGCCGTCAATGAAATAATGTTTTTATATACACGGTTTGCGGTGACCAACATTGCGGCGAAGTTGATCATCTGAAGAAAAAAAATGCGGATGGATTTAGTCAAATATAAGTATAAACTAGTCTTTAATCGAAGGATTTTTAAAAATATTCATTTTTCACAAAATGGCGGACAGTCAAAGTTAATGGTTCGATTTTAACGAAAAAATACGGCCGTTTTTTGGCTATAAAGCGGCCATTTTTTTCGAAAAAAGAAAAATCGAACGATTAAAGACTACATTTTTATGTATTAAATAAGCCTGCAAAATTTCAAGAAGATCGGTTCATTAGTGTTCGCGTAATCTTGGTCACCGACTTCCGAAATGCCATTTTGAGAAAAACACGTTTAAAGTTTCAATTTCAGTTTACACGAAGAAAATATTTTTTTTTGTAAACTTACATAGAGTCATCTATTCCGGGCCCATACAGAAGTATGGGCCCGGATACTTATACTTCAAAAAAATGCAATAAAAAAAAATCGATTTTTTCAAAATCGCAAGTGGGGGTAACCCCTGAAGTGTCACACTGGTATAGCCCGTTGATTTCTGAGGGTATTTTTACGGGTAAATTTCACCCGAGAAAAATAAACGAAACGACAAATGAAACGAATTTCTGAGGGTATTTTTACGGGTAAATTTCACCCGAGAAAAATAAATGAAACGAAATTCATTTGGGGGTGAAAAAAATTCTATTTTCGATGTTTTTTCGTCCAAGATAAATTTCATTCATGCGGTGTCTTCTCGATCAAAGATAATTGCATTCACCAGCACTGAAACTTCCGCTGTCTCGTAATGCGGAACTGACGAAAGAAAAGTAAACAAAAAAAAAGAGAAAAAGCGCCAAAGGTGCAAGATGACGGTCAGCCATTTGTTTTCTGGGGAGGGAACGACGCGGGTTGC
The DNA here is from genome assembly GCA_944452715.1 of Ophion slaviceki. Classification (NCBI taxonomy): domain Eukaryota; kingdom Metazoa; phylum Arthropoda; class Insecta; order Hymenoptera; family Ichneumonidae; genus Ophion; species Ophion slaviceki. The sequence goes on from OX101794.1 coordinate 22,783,149, forward strand.
GTTCATAGGTATTAGGGGTTGGTCTGACAAGGATGCATTGGGGTATTTTTCAGGTACGACCAGTATACGTCTGCCTGGGGCGTGGAGCCCCTGTTGAGTCCCGCCCCTCAGTACAACCCCGTTGAAGCACAGACGAGGGTTAATCAACCCCCGTCCAATAGTCTCCTGGGTCCGCATCCAAATTCCCATCCCCATTCTCGCTTGCAGTCGGGGGAGCACGCGCTCTGTGTCGTCGGGGGTGGTGGTGGTGCGTCGAGCGTTGCCCAGGACGACAATGGCAGACCGAATTTGTGCCGGATATGCGGCAAAACTTACGCACGGCCTAGCACCCTCAAAACACACCTCAGGACTCACTCCGGTGAAAAACCGTTCAGGTATGTTCATATCTCATTTTCTCCTCAAGGCAGCAGGAGCATGCACTTTATCATTAGAACGCTACGCAATCTTTTCAATCAGAATTTTGTAGTAAACGGATTTACATCAGCTCGGAGCGCAGACCTACCCAAAAAACAGGTCAATTTTCAATATTTTTTTCTGAATAGAGTATTGGGATGACGAGGTCGAGTTTTCGCACACAATTAAGGGGTCTTCTCACTTTGGACGCCAAAAAAGGCTATTTTCATGAATTTTTTTGATAGGTTTTTATTTACTTTAATTTAGTGTATTACTTATTTTAGTATATTACTTAATTTACTTATTACGTAGTTACTTAATTTAGTATAATTTAATTTAGTGTATCGCTAGTTTAAATACACTTTCGAAATACATTTAAAATGTTTTTTTTTATAAATTTATTTAAGTCACTATTTATAGACGAAATTTATTTTAACTACCACGAAAATGGTAGTTAAAAATTCGTAGTAGATAAAATTCGACCAATATCAAAATAAATCGATTAATCAAATTATTTAAAACTTTCCATTTTGGAAAAGTGAGCATTTTGCCACTCTTGCCAGATTAGAGTTTTTTTTACTGTAAAATATTGATAAACAATAAAGTTTATCAAAGTTTATGTATAAAGGCGAATCGATGTAGATAGTTGAGGCAACTAGGGCGATCGGGAATAAAAAATGTACTTTTAGTGTAATAATAAATCTTTCGTACTATCGGATATTTTTTGGAAATTGTGAAAATTACGAAAATGGCAAGGTGTAGAAAAAAAGTTCGTTTTTCGACAAAAAAACAACTTCAATCATTCGTTATCAACAATTTGATAAACAAATCAGAAAACCATCCGATAATACGATAGAAAATGTTATAAACTGTGCTCCTTCCGAATTTGAAGTGAATGGAACGAATATTTATTGAGATACGACTTACACCGTTTATGACGGTGAAATTTGTATCGTTTGAGTGCAAGAAAAATTAATTCGTTTCCTTCCGCCATTTTTTGCCTATTGAGGCGGTGGAAATCAATGAAACGTTTTTACGTATTCTTATTGCAAATTTACAACCGTAATTTGCAAGATTTTCAATTTTTTTCCTTTTTCTTTATTCATTTCTCTTTTTTACTTTTCTTTTGATTATTTATTTCCGTAGTTGTATCATTATCCGAAGGCTTGTGGACAAATGATAAATAAATGTCAAATGGTAACAAATCTTGTAGATAAGGACAAAAATGAAAAAAAAAAGAAATAAATCAAAACTATCGTTGCATTCCAATGATGCAAACTTCGACGTCATCACCGTTTAATTTCCTCACGAAAATCATCAAACCTTCGTTAATTTTTTAAATTTTTACAAAATCGTTGAAAATTGAAAAAAAAACATTGAATCAAAAAATGAGGAAAAAAATAAATTAATTAACTATGAAAAGGGCTACACCGACTGTCGATTGGTATGCTGTAAATGTATACACCGACATACAAGTAACTTGTATTATTTTTACCGAGGGTTGATACGAGAGGGTTGATTGTGATGCGAAATCGGTAAATGGTGTGTCCCCGTGAACAACCGCGAGTGGTTTCACTCCTGAGGAGCTCGAAAATTTACACAAATATTTCACGTGAAACGCATATGATAGAGGCGAGCCCGTAAATCGCGTAGATGCACATTTCAAATGACACTTTTTGCTAATAAAGTGACTATTTTCATCGTAAAAAACGTAAATCATCGTGAGCGTACAATGTAAGAGCAATAATTCGTATGGTAAAAAAATTATAGCTCCTTTTCCAATACATTCACATTGAACAATACTTTATTTTTATTTGTATTCGATCACGTGATTTAGAAAAATTCGTAGAAAATAATAAATACGAACAGTAGTGCACGGCTGAGCGGTCACCCATTCTAGTATTGGCACACTTACCGTCGATACGTCAGATCATCGCCCTCTATATGCTGGAAATTCAGTTTAGTAACAGTCCCACGGCTTTCGATATAAAAGCATCTGCTTTTGGGTTTTCCCATGCCATTTCGACAAATGATAACTTTTTGACCCGGGTTAAAAAAAAATACTCTTGGTTATTTGTTTTATCTAGAAAAGTCTTCTTCTTAAACCTAAATTTTAAGGAAACTTTGTGAAAAAAAATCTTATGCAGAATTTTCATACAAACCAATTCGAACATCTGGTAAAAGAAAAGAGCGAAATGATATTTTCACGCTTCTCGTTTTTTTACCGTTCGCGTACGACCTTAAATATTGATTTTAGGAAAAAAAAAGGCGGAGACCAAGATTGTCGAGAATTTCATTCTCTACAAGTTTGTTTATGTTCGTTTATGCCCTAAAGTTCAAAATGAACGAGATAATGCTATAGTCGCTTTTTTCCGGTTTAATTCGAAAAATATTGATGGTAGAGAAAAAACTGCAATAACCAAAGTTGTAAAGCACTCGATTTCCTACAATTTTACCCATTACCATTTTTACTTAAAAATTGTAAATCGCCGAGTTATTCAACAAAAACATTTTCCCATTAAATTGAAGACGATATTAACTGAACGCAAGCCCGGCCCAGAATGAAACTTACACACGTTGTTTTACACTAATAAAAGAAAATGCAGTGTAAGTTTCAGCAGGATCAACATAGTCATTGGGGTTAAAAAATGAAAAAATGAAAGATTTTTCTTTTTTTTAGTGCTGTAGTACTTGGAAAATTTTGAATTTTTTCTTCAAAACAGTTCATAGAAAAACGCATCTTTTTTGTAGAGGACATTTTTTCGTACGACGAGAAGATCACTGCGAAACGATCATTTGAAATTTTATCACGTGTAAAATCTTGTCTCCGAGTTAGCCGAGTTAGCGAGCCGATAAAAATCTGAAAAAAATGCCACGTACTCAAAATATCTGGTACAAAAACATCACCAACTTTGAAAAAGATTGAAGGTCAGGCTTTTAGGCCGTTCGACAACACTTGGAACACCTCATATATATATATATATATATATATATATATATATATATATATATATATATATATATAATATTGTAAACACGTTTGAATTCAGATGCCACGCTTGTTCGAAGGCGTTCAGCCAAGCGGCCAATTTAACGGCTCACGCGAGGACCCACTCCGGGGAGAAACCCTTTCGATGTCCAGTTTGTGACCGAAGATTCTCACAGAGCAGTTCAGTGACGACACACATGAGAACGCACTCGGGAGAACGACCTTACAGGTGAGTCTCAATATCCTCGCCTCCTTATCAACATATGTATACATATACATATACGTACACATATTCGTTTCGCACATGTGTGAATTCTGACCGTATCCTAATTATTTTAATAAAAGTAGGCAAAGGATTAGACGCCCACAAAACTAAAACTTTCCTAAAATGGTGCTCCACTCTGTGGTTACAATTACCAGCTAATGAGTGGTAATTGTGATAAAAATCTCGTAATTTGTCTCAACCTTCGTCCTTTCTTTGTCCCTTCGGGCCGAGTCCCTTCAGGGAAGGTTCCGCCTTGTTGGGCCAAAAATTGTTCGATTTTTCACCAATTTTTCATGCGAAAAGTATGAAATATAGAATGGTGATATTTGGTATGTTGACTAAGCGGTCTTTATTGAACATCAAAATATTTTTTAAAATTTGAGAAAACATGGTGGTGGGAGTAGGAGGAGCCACGTATGTCGGTGCGCGGGCGATGACATTCTTCGCTTGTGGAAGTCCTAAGTCCCGGACAGGTGATCTGAAGCAAAAAAATCAAACATATTTTTACTTTGTACAATATTGTGTACAAGTTGACCTAGAATCAAGAAGAAAAATTGAAAAATAAAAGAATAGTGAGCAAAAAAATGCGAAAATTTTTGGGAAAAAGAAACAAACTTCCTTTCGATCGCCGCTATTTTTTTATTTTTCAATTTTTCTTCTTGATTCTAGGTCAACTTATACACAATATTGTACAAAGTAAAAATATGTTTGATTTTTTTGCTTCCGATCACCTGTCCGAGACTTAGGACTTCCGCAAGCGAAGAATGTCATCGCCCGCGCACCGACATACGTGGCTCCTCTCACTCCCACCACCATGTTTTGTCAAACTTTAAAAAATATTTTGACGTTCAATAAAGACCGCTTAGTCAACATACCAAATATCAACATTCTATATTTGATACTGTTCGCGAAAAAAATTGGTGGAAAATCGAACATTTTTTGGCCCAACAAGGCAGAATCTTCTCTTAAAAAAGACCACGGGGCTAGAGCCCAGAAAAAGGCGAATTTCGACAATATTTTATGGATACCTAGTTGACAGAATGAATATTCCCTTCAGTAGCGTTTATTCAACACATCTTCAAGTGTCTTTACAATTCTTTTCATAACACTTCGTAACGGTATGGCGACGCTGAAGCTGCAGGAAGTCATTGTTGTCTGATAGTGTCCTGTTGCTGACAAGAGTTCCGCAACATTTTACCTGGAACGAAAATTCAAAATAATCTTAAGTTCTAGATGAGATTCGCCTTCGAAGTACGTGGGTAAATCGAAAAATATCGATTTTCCATAAAATCGTGGATGAGTGACGAAAAATTGTTTTTGGCAAAAAAATCGCCGAAAATAATGTTTTTTCCGAAAAAGTTTTCAACGCATCAGAAAATCCCCTGCGTACTTCGATGTAAAATGTTACAAGGTACAAAAAAAAATGTTGAGTGAAATGTACACTGAGAAAAAAAATCATTGATCCAATATCATTGGTATTATTGAATGAAATTTCGTTGATTCAATTGCAAAATTGTTCGTGTAAATAATCGGATTTATTAGTCCAAACAAAACGCTATTGACTTCAATGACACGATAAAATCTAAAAAAAATTCATTTAAAAGATATATTGTTAGCCGAGAACAATATATTATTGAAACTATCTAAAAAATTATCGCGAACAAATTATATAGTTTTGAATGCAATGTCTGCAACGAACGAAGAAAAGCGTTACAATTAATAACATGAATATTGTTGATTCGAGTACACAAGAAAAATTGAATTTCGCTCGTTTGATTCAAATAAAATTTCTATTGAGTAAATATGTTATTTTATTGTTTTCACCATATTCGATATTGATTTTATGTACATTATTCGTTAAAATATTAATATTTTATTTTGATTGATAAATATTAAGCAAATGCCTGAATCGGTTAAAAAATTATGCGAAAGTCAAATTTGTTTCTTGCACATTTGGTTGAAAAAATTCAACCAAATCATGGCCGAGAGCCACCGAAATTATAGGTGTGAGGAAACCCGTAGTTCTCGGAGTAATCGCTAGAGGCCGCACGCGCGCTCGTTTCTCGTAAGCGTAGCGCGAACCGAAAATCTACTTAAACGCTGGAGAAATTCTAAAGAGTATCGCTTCTTGGCCTGAGGCTAAGATCAAAGTGTAGTATCTGTTCTAATCAGTTGAATATCTGATATTCTCTCCATGGATATTCCATTGCATATCTGATATTCTCGCCACTATTATCGCGGATGATCATTCTAATGCTCACTTTTTATTTAAGATTAAAAACAAATTGAAACACTTACGTCCCATGGCATATTCGTTTCGATGTGGTAAAGAAATAATTAATTCTATGGATTATATTTTTGTACGAAATAAAAAATGTTTGTAGCAACCGCATAATTATTTCATTCAATACATCTATGGATTGTATATAGAATGATTTCAATAGAATATAATTTTATTTGAAGGATAATGTAGATATTCAGAGAACAGAAGAGCTTTTTCAAATAAAATAATATGTTATTTAAATCAATCACATTTTTCCAATATTTTATAGTATAGAAACAATCTCATATATCGGTGGCACTCCGCAGCAGCACATTTATTTGGATCAACCAATGTATTTTTTGATTCAATTGGTTTTTTCTCTGTGTAATAGCAGTAATGAAGAGTTGGCAATGTGATGTTCCTGGCCGCAGGGCACTATCAGACAAAGGTGACTCGCTTCACCCAGCCTCAGCCTCCTCTCGTGACAAAAATTATAAAGACACTTGAAGGGGGAGACACCTTTATGCGGGGAAAAAAATCCCTAATTTTCATGATTTTTTTAAAGGAAGGAATTCATCGCCCTTTTTGAGACTTGGGGTATATTTATTTCTTTTTAGTACTACTTTTGGTTGTTACATGGTATTTTTTTAATTTTTATTAATCTTTAAGAATGGCGGAGGTATGGCACGGTCTTCTAAACGCAACTGCGGCGGATGTTGTCAGACGGCGTGACACGTAGCGTCGGCGAAATCAATCTGAAAAAAAAAACCCACGAAGACTTTTCTTTCGTCAACACTCATACGCAGAATATGAACCAAGAAAAAGTGAGAAATGTTTAAAACCAATGAAATCGTACGCGTTGAAACAAAAAGATTGAATTTTCCGGGAAAAAATGGCTACATTTTGCAATGGACAAATACTTTTTCTCTATTTTCAAAAACATTTAGGTTCATGTTTTAGGCAATAAGGTTAGAAAGCTTTGTACCAAATTTCATCAGAATCGGTCGATTAGTTTTTTAGCTATACGTCACGCCAGTTGTAAGATGCAGTTTAGAAGACCGTGCCATACTTGCGACACTTTTAAAAATTAATCAAAAAATACCATGTAACGGCCAAAAGTATTGCTGAAAAATAGCCTAAGTTTCGAAATGGTCAAATCTTTCCTAGTAAAAAAAAATCATGAAAATCATCAAATGTCTTCCTCGCCGAAAAGTAGCTCCCCCTTAAGATGCGCAGAACAACGACCACTAAGCGGAATTTTTGTTTCATCAACCGGGTGTCCATAAAGAATTGTCGAAATTCACCTCTTTTCGGCGCTCCAACCTGGCGGTCTCGATCAATGTCGCCGATAAACCATTTGGAAAAAAAAGTGCCATGAAACGAGCTCAGCCGAACTATACGTGGGTAATTGTATAATTACAGATGTAGATACTGCAAGAAAGCGTTCTCGGACAGTTCGACCCTCACGAAACACCTGAGAATTCATTCCGGTGAGAAGCCGTATCAGTGCAAGCTCTGCTTGCTGAGGTTCAGTCAGAGCGGCAATCTAAACAGGCACATGAGGGTTCACGGTGGCTCCTTAACGTGACACACCACGCTATACCCAATGGACGATGGTGCATTGCCGCAGTGCTGTCGTATACCCGTTATCCGACTCGGAACGAGCTTACAACGAAATCAGTAGATTAAATTACAACGCGAGTCTGCGTAAGACCCGCCGCCCTCCTCTCCGACCATCAGCCCTCGTCGACATTACGTTTGCAGAAATTCGCGCCCCCTTGCCACGTTACTCGGTACTATCACCGAGAAATCTCGAACGAAAGGAAAAAGAAAAGAAATCAACGAAATGACGTTAGCCACTTTTTCGTCTTTTTCAAATCACTTATGAAACTCGCGGTGGGAATTGCAACTGTGCACGGAAATCAAATTGCTTGAGTTGGCCCTATCCGCCATAGAGGGCCGACGAACGAATTTGCAAAAAATGAAATTTTGGCTTATTTTACGAATCATTGTCGAACAAACGAATACTCTGAATAATCGGATAATTGAGTGTTTCGTGTTAATATTTCGTTGGCCACCTGCGAATGACGGATTTCGATCCGAGTGAATTTTTGCATCCGTGTAACTAGATCGATATCGTCGGATTTATCACGTAGCATAATCGGACCGATTTCGCACAAATCCGATAAGCTTCTACTTGAGCTTTTTGCATCTCCCTTGTGTCTTATTTCCAACACAATCAATGAAGAGTACTTTTTAATTTTTTTTTCGAATTCGGCCAATTTTTGGGCGAAGCCGCCGAACAAATGATCTTGTTACGTTTGAATTGGACGTAACAGTACATGGAAATGCATGGTTGTTACGCATTGTTGACTCGGAAATTCCCCGACTTTTCCACGTTTTTCACACAGGTTTTGTAAATTTTCCAGGGAGATTAGGGTCAAATAAAGAACACAATCTTTTTGAAATCAAATATATGAAAATGTTAAATATAAAAATAAATTAAAAAAAACTCAATTGTGAAAAATAGTTTAAACATTGTAAAGTAAAAATAAAAAAACGATGAAGGAAATACAGAACCTGTTCTTTATTATAGAGAATTTTTTATGTCGGTGTCAATAAATAAAAAATAAATATAAACACTTACCTGCAATAATAATCGTGTGGTTGAGTGTCGACAAATTCAATGCAAATGTATAGAGCTTTGGAGTGAACTACCTATTAGTTTTTGAAATTTTCAATATTTGGCACTGACATAACTTTTTTCTATGTGATGAAGAATAATATAAATATTGAAAATATGCAAAAATATTTATTTTTATACTTTTCAGTTTTCTTTTCAAGTCGGTTTCATTTTTCGTAATTCTTGCAAAAAGTAAATTGTGGAAAAATTCGAGAGAATTTTCTAAATTCCAGAGAATTTTCAAAGTTTCAGAGCATTTTCATAATTCCAGAGAATTTTCATAATTCCAGAGAATTTTCAAAATTCCGCAGAATTTTCAAAATTCCGGAAAATTTTCAAAATTCCGCAAAAGTTTCAAAATTCCGGAGAATTTTCAAAATTCCGGAGATTTTTCAAAATTCCGGAGATTTTTCAAAATTCCAGAGAATTTTCGAAATTCCAGAGACTTTTCAAAATTCCAGTGAATTTTCAGTTTCAGAGAACTTTCAAAGTACCAAAGAATTTTCAAAATTTGCAGAGACTTTTCATAATACCAGAGAATTTTCAAAATACCCTGATTATTCCAGGAGGAAAAAAATTCTCCGTTTTTTCCCTGTTTTCCACATGCGTAACAGCCATGAAATGTATGTGCGGGGTGTCCTGTTATAAATCGACAATCCTGCAACTGTCGATAGGTCAGAGCGTGTCCTACTGTATCCTGGAATTTCAGTTTAGTAAAATGTCCTACTGTATCTTGGAATTTCAGTCTAGTAAAAGACCCACGGTTTCCGAGATTTTTGGCTTAGCGTTATTTTTTGAAAAAAAAAAAAAAAAAAAAAAAAAAAATCATCTGGTTTTGGTTTTTCGCATGCCATTTTTACAAATGATATGAATCGACAATAACAAAGCAACTTTTTTAAGTAATTGGCACGATATGCCTAGTACATTTTTTTTACACCGCAGGCTAACAAAGTCAGATGTTCGAATTGGTTTGTACGAAAATTCTGCCTAAGATCTTTTTTCATAAAGTTTCCTTAACATTTAAGGTTAAAAAGAAGACTTTTCTAGATAATACAAATAACCAAGAGTATTTTTCGAAAAACCGGGTCAAAATAAGTTATCATTTGTAGAAATGGCATGCGAAAAACCAAAAGCGGATGATTTTTATCTCGAAAACCGTGGGACTTTTACTAAACCGAAATTCCAGCGTATAGTAGGGCACGATCTGACCTATCGACAGATGCAGGATTAGCCATCATAACAAGACCCTGTATATATATATATATATATATACGGAGAATATTTCGAGTCCTCTATATTTATGTAGTTGGCGTCCAGCACATCCGGCCGATTTGTGGGCAGTCTTCACCATTGTTCTTCAGCAGCGTTGATTTTGGAAATAAGACGGTCCTTGAAGTGACCTTCGTATGCCTAAATTTATCCAAAGCTGACTTCAAAAACACTTGGATTTACACGTCAAAATACTCGGAAAAATAAGCCCCTGTGAGGACGATCTTCAACGTCGAATTTCTTCGTGATCACCTGTCCCCAAATATGTGCAGAAATCCGCGATGAGCGATATAAGACCATTGATTTTGAACATTGTTACAAGAGTCGAAACTGAAGAGAAAGCAAATTTCGTCCTGCCGATAAAGTGGGAAGCTAAGAGGAAACGGGGGGAGGGGGGGGGGTAGTGGTAAGAGAATGAGATCGATATCAGCGGATAAAGAGGTCTCCGCAGCATATTCACCACAGCACCGTTGATTATTGTACAAATATTGTATTTATTATTATAATTGTTATTATTAATTATAATTAATATTAATGTTGCGGTTTTCACACCACATTCACTTCTCATCTTGCGGTTGGTTTCTTTTAATTTTTTCCTTCGTTTTAATTTTCCCTTTTTTTGTTTGTTATTCTCTTCCATACTTCCTCGTCAATTAAATTCCGTCGTTTCCTTATCTCGTGTCTCCCTCTCTTTTCTTTTAACTCCCTTTTAATTATTCTTTCTTACCTCCCTTCTTCTCTTATGCTTCTCGTTTGTTCGTTTTTATTTTCCCTTTTCTTTTTTTATAATAGTAGAACGATGAGGCTGATCTCGACGCTGTGTTTCGTCGAGTGGCAGCAGGATAAGGGGGGGGGGGGGTCGTGATGATAGAGGTAAAGGACTTGCGAGGGATAACGCGTATACATGTATATAAGCATGCCACGCAAAAAAGCACAATTATATACATGTATATGTGGATTGCGATATTATAACGACGAAAAAAAAACAAAGAAAAAGAGAAGATAACACGACTTATAGAACAAAAAAAAAGCGAAAAGTAAAAACCGAAAAAACAATGAAATCGATGAGTGGGATTTTTCTTTCGTGGTATTTTGTTTGCCTTTTGTTTCTCGTCCCTCGAGAAACGTCGTGGAAGAGGGGGGGGGGGGGTTGGATCCTTACTCGGGGGGAAAAAAGAGTACCATGGGACATGGGTAAGAGACCTCGTGTGATTGCGGTTTGGATGTTGAGTGTGGACAGGAGTTTTTCCACATGCTTCGCGGACTGTCGCATAGTTTACATCAATTTGCCTCTCTTTTTACGTCTCGCAAAATTAAAAACTATATAAGAACTTCACTTTCTCCACTAGCGTAGTTTTTTTCTTCTTTTTCTCTCTCTCGTTTTTGTTTCGTATCCGTCAAAAATGTCTCGCTTTATCACTCTTGCGCACGCACCCACTCGCTCTCTCTCTCTCTCTTTCTCTCTGTGTTCATCAAATCGCTTTCTCCCTTTTATATATAATGATGTATTCATAAGTAATAATATTCTTGAAAAAAAAGTATGTATAATGTTTTCTCTCTCTCTTTCTCTCCATTCTTCTCTACGTTTAATGCACTCGTACGAGGGATGTGCAGGCACGGTCCTGGTTGTCCAGAGTCGTTCTAAATAAGCATTTTTTTTCCGAGTCTTGTTTTTTTTTTCGTTTGGGAGAGGGAGGGTCATCATCATGTCGTGCAGCAGCCGTGTACACCCTCGCGCGTAATTCTCTTTATTATTATATTTTCTTTGTTTCTCTCTCTCTCTCGCTCGTTTCTCTCAGAATTCTTCTACGTAGCCGTATAATCTACATCGAAGTGTCACAGGTCACATTTTTCACTCCCTTCTTCTCTAAATTCGTCCTTGCGCGTCCCTCGTTCCTACGAATCTTAATCTCCGTTACAAATCAATAGTGTCTCGGTGTGTGACGCGCATTGTGATGTGTTGTTTTCGATCCCCGTGTCGAATGTCTCGTCCGCCATGTCGCGACGATCCGTCGTCATGGATTTCGATTTTTCCGCTCGTCCTCACGTCTCTTGCCCGCGCAACGAGACAGCCAACGACTGAATTCGACGCTTGAACCAGTTTACCAACGAGACAGCCGCGATACTTCGCCACGCTCTACCTCGTGAATTTTCGTCGTCGTAGCGCGCGAAAAATGAAATTTCACTCGCGACATTTCTGGCTCGTTTGACGCTTTTTCGTTGTTGTTTTTCGCAAAAATCGCTAACAGCGAAGCCGCGAACGCACGCGGCCGTGTTCCGCACTTGTCAATATCCGCGGAGAAAGAAAAGCCGAGAAGATGAACAAAGAAAACCGAGGGAAGAAAAACGAGGAAAATCTAATGTTTGATTTAAAAACGAAAAACTTAATCGATATGTGTGTTTGTGTCTCTACTATAGATCTCATCGTAATTCAACTTCGCTCATTCGCACTCTTTCTCTCTCTATCGTACTTTCTTTTCGTTCAACCATTCGGATGTTTTCGATAGAAAAAAAAAAAAGAAAAAAATATCGTCCATTCCTCACTCTGTCTCTGACGTTCTCATTCGTACTTTTCTCTCTGTCGCTCTCTCAATCGTTTGTCTCCCGACGATACATTCGAGTGTTCGTAACATCGCATTTGTTTTTTTTACTTAATACAATAATTACTCATGTTATACTTATCAATTAATAAAACTTGATTTTTCTGTCGATTTCTCGGTTCCAACCCTCGCACGCTCAGTCTCGATCGTATATCCAGGAGCTCTCGCCCTCCCTCTCTATCCATTTCTCTCTCTCTCTCTCCGTATCATTGAGAACTAAACAAGTTCGAGTTGCCAAAAGTTTCGGGACTTTTCCGATAACCGGAAATGAAGGAAAATCGACGCCAGGCGCAAAAAAAATGTGTACAACGGGATCTATCGAACAATCGGAGCTTGTAAGAAAAAACAAACGAAAAAACCAAGATTTTTCCTCAAATATTAGAGATATGATAATACGAGAGATTCAAACGACGCTGAGTCGTTCGTCTTTTTTTTGCCAATGCAATTTCACTCGTTTGGCTAATGAAATTTCATTTTTTCAAAATTAAATGTACTTCCACTTTGTTTGCTGGCGCAATTTCGTTGTGATTTTGTTTGCGAACGAAATATTGAGAAGCTCGAAAACCATGTGAGAATAAATTTCATTTCATTTATTCGACACGTTGAAAGTGAACAATTTACGGATTTAAGTCCCTCCGCGCTCTTTCCAAGAGACGATCTATCTTTCTCTTCCTCGCGCCCCCTCCGTTACGCGATAAGCGAGCTGTTTTGTACACGCAAACGTGCCAATTGCAGCCACAAACAATTCCCGGACTGTACATTGCAAAGCCTGGAGGAAGAGAAAGGAGAGAAAAAGAGATTGAGAAAATTGTGAATTTGTGAATTGTGGACGCTACGGTCCACGTTGTGGAAGTTCAACGGAAGATCGATAAAGCCACGAGGAAAGAGGCGGAAGAGACACGAGCAACAAAAAAACACGTGAAGAGTTAAGAGCGCGGAAGGTTTCGTCGGTTTTTCGCATACTCAATTCTTCATTAACGTCTCGATTAACATTATCGAGGCTTTTCGGGTGGACCTCTCGTAATTTTGTATTCTTATATTTGTATACTTCGCTGAATAAAAAGTATATACAAGGAGGGGAAGGGAAACAAGCGAATATACCCAGAGAACGATGCATTTACTCAATTTTTTTATCTTTTTCTTTTTTACAAAATCGCTATAGAATTTTGAGTTTTTGCTCTTGGATAAACGAGTGGATTTATGCCGAGATTAAAGATAACCGAAATGAGAAATCCGCGCTCCGCGAGATACATTTTGCGGGCGTGGCGTCGGGAAAGTTTCCAGAAAAAGAAAGGAAGGAAAGATAGTCGGAAAGAGACAAGACTGGCCGCGAAGAAAAAATGTACTGGCCCGCGATTGCTCGTGAACAAAAAAACAGTGCGAAAAATCCTTTCATTTGTTTCGTTCCGGAGAAAGAACACGGTTTAAGGGGGTCTCGATAAGAGTTCCGGACGCTTCCGTAAGTTCCGCTACATCGCTGCGGGAAAAAGGTATTAAGCTCTCGCCATTTTACCACCTCGAGTAAATCACCAAAATTGCCAATTGTTCCAATATTCCTTTTTCCTCGAACGACTCGAAACTTACGAAAATTTCTCCTCGAACTTGCACTTCGGTCCACGTCCGAAAAAAGGCCCGACAGTATGCTTCAAAATTTCTCGTTGAAACGTTTCAGCCTCCTTAGCGCGACGGGAGAAAAAATGGCGATTTTTCTCACGTGTATCGAGATTAGAATCGACGAAAGGTGCCAATGGATTCGCGGTGGCGACGAGCATCGATACTGAATATCGGACAAACTTTTCACCCTCGGCCGCTCGGAATGAATCAGAAACTCATGGAGAGAGATAGCGAGAGAGAGATAGGGGGAGAGAGAGAGAGAGAGAGAGAGAGAGAGAGAGAGAGAGAGAGAGAGAGAGGGAAAAAGGAACGAAGAAAAATGTAATCAGCCAATACAACCATTTCTCCATGGACCGTCAACCGGATATTTACTTTCCTCAAGATGGCGACACAAGTCTCTCACGAAAGAAAAACACCCACGGGCCGTGCGCAAACACCAACATGTACGAAAAATGTTCATGAAACCTGGGAGAGCCGGAGGGGGGGGGGGGGGGGTCGGAGAACAAATTATAATAGTAATAATACGAAAACACGTGTTCCTCGCACATTGTCCCTTATCGCTTTCGTACACATTCTCGTACGCTTTCTCTCGTTGATTTGTCTCACGTACTCGCAGTCTTTCGATCATCAAACTTTCATCACTCTCTCTCTCTGTTTCTCTCTATTGCGGGCGCCGCAGCCGCGGGCATGTAACTCGGAAGCAGCGGACAGATTTTTTTCGGGGACAATTGTGCCCAACAGACGTCAGTTAATAATCGGCCGGTCGTCATCGTCGTCGTCGGAGGTTTCTTTACCGTATGTTCATATATACATACATACATTCATAGATACACACATACATACACACATATATGCATATATATATATATATATATATATGCATATATATGCGCTCGAGTGTGTTTACATGTATACTGCTTTCGCGTGTGTCAACGCGTTCAACGAATCCTCCTGTTGAGTCGCCTCGTGCGTGTCGAATACAGATCAGCATGTGAGCGGTACAATATACACTCTCGTTTTTTTTTTCTTCGTATTTTCCTACATTTCGATCAAGTATCCGCGATGTTTTTTTTCTTCCGTTCATCTCTCTCTCTCTGTCTCTCTCAGTTTGTTTTTCGCTTTTCTCGGTTTTTCTTTGTTCTCTCGTTTTTTTCTTCCTCCGAATTGCCTCCGTGTGTTTATCATTGTCGAATCGTTTTTTTTTTATGTCCATGCGTGTCAATGGCTAGAGGGGCTTGGGTGGTGTTTATCGTTTTTTTTTTTTTTCAAGGGGAAGAGTAGGAGGAGGATGAGCGGCGACGGCGGCGTGTCAGACAAAGAAGTTGGCGCAAGGTGAGGAAGGGGATGATTTTTCGCTCGGTTCGGAGATTAGTGCTGGATCGGATGGTCGTGTGGGGGGCGGGTGAGTAGCGGGGGGTGGGGTTCAAGGTCAACGGGGACTCGGAGCAGGCGGGCTCGGCCGTGGGTCAGGCTCGCTTACTATGCTGTGTGGTAAACCGGGCAATCCGCCAGACGGTGGTACCGAGGCGGGCCCACCGGCCCCGCCGCCCACCGTTGGGCCCGAGGGCCCCGTCGGTCCCCCGGCACCACCGCCGCCCGACGACGAGTTTGGACCGCCGCCGCCGCCCCCGCCACCACCGCCACCGCCGCCGCCACCGCCGCCACCGCCGCCGCCCCCACCGCCGACGACCGAGTGACCACCTGGCGGCGGAGGCGCCGAATCGTGGGGAGTCGTCGAGTGAGCCTGCTGTATCGGCAACGCTCCCGCGTAGTATCCGCCGTTGATCGCCTCGGGATAGCTGCTGTGAGAAAGCGAAAAGAAATTGGCCAACTTCCATTTAAATGCCTCATCATCCCTCATTCCTTCATTTCCAACGTCACCCAAATCCAATCTCTTAAGGATTATCCAAAGGTTTTTTGTTTTGCCGATTTTTTTGTTTCTCTAGCGCATCTCTAAACGCGCTGGCGTTTACTTTTGCTTTTCTTTTTGTTTTTTGTTTTGCTTATTCGACTTGTTTGTTTTGGGCTTTTTGTTACACTGTGAATTCTCGGTCGGGATTTTTTGTTTGTCTAGTTGTTTTTTTTTGTTTGTTTGTTTGTTTCACTGTTCGGTTCTTTCTTTCTCTTTTGGCTGTATTAGCCACGAGCGTTAACATCTGCTTGAAAATCTGTTTCTGCAAAAAGTTTACCACATCTTTTGTTGCCCGTGCGAGAAAGTAAACGGTAACGCGTGTAACTTTGATATTGTTCAAGGACTGTTTTTCTTTGTGTGTGTGTGTGTGTGTGTTTTTTTTTAATTTCGGCAATGTGTTTCGTGCTTGTGGTTAGACTTTACTCGTTATTCAATTTGATTTGTATGCGGCCTCGACGGGGTTAGTTTTGTTAGAAGAAAAAGTGTGTGTGTTTGTTGCTGTTAAAGATTTGAGGGAGGGAAGGGGATATTCTGTTATCGCTGTTTCGTGTCTCTTACCCGGTGGATGAGTGGAAGTATTCCTTGTTGACGCAGTTCCTCAAGCAATCGGGTATACGGCCGATGATGGCTCGTCGTATCTCACTGGCCGCCATTTCGCGAAGTTCCGAGCAGCTCGCGTCACTGTAGAATGCCGCGTGCGGTGTGCACAAGAGATTTGGCGCGTCCTTCAAGGGACCTTGAGGGGTCGAGGGAAACCGATTATATTTCTCGAAGTGGAGAATTCCGAGTTTGATCGTAGGACGAATCGTGCGCACTTTTGTCATACTCGGCGATAAGGATTGACACACTTTTCGCTTCGACCGGATGCCGTCGCGAAAATATTACCGAAATTGTTTTTTTTTTCAACTCTAATCGCTTCTTTGCCTGAAGATATTTTGGCTTCAATCCCATAATTCGCGAATAGCGCATTTTCGGGGAAAAAATACTTTACTAAAAGATGAATAATCTTGCGGCATGGAGTTGGAAGATTTATTTTCAGGCAAATTGGACGTTAATTTCGGCCCTCTCGAGTACCAGTAACAGCGAATTTATGTTCGACTTTTCGAAAAGGTAAAACGCGCGTTTACGGAAGTAGACAAATGGGGAAATAAAACAACCGTGTTTAAAGTCCCACGCAGTGAGTTAATTAAGTAGTGGAGAGTGATGAAAGCCAGGGTTGTTACGCGTCATTGACTCGGAAATTCCCTAACTTTTCTAGATTCTCTAACAGGTTTTGCAAATGACCCAGATTAGGGGCAAATCAAGAACACTCTGTTTTCATCAAATATATATTCTTTCCAAGTTAAAGACCTCAAGTTAAGTCTCTTTTCAACCATACAAGTATTCGTAAACGTTACAAATACGGGCAAAAATTATGTACGTAAAAATTGCAATGAATCATTTTTGTGAAAAAAAATAACATTTTTAATCCACTTGAAAAAACAAAGGATATTCTCAATTCTATTCTATTGAAAAATTATGTTGAACTGAACATATTTTTTTTTAAGAACAAATATATGGACATGTTCAAAATTGAAATATAATTTTTTTGTAAGCACTTATTATATTTGTCAGCATTGTAAAGTAAAAAAAATACATTAAAAGCAAACAGAGAACCTGGTCTTTATTATAAACAGGTGTTTTATGCCAGTGACGAATAAAAAATAAATATAAACACCTATCTGAACTAACAATGATGTGGTTGTGTATCGACAGATCGAATGCAAATGTATAGAGCTTTACGGTGAATTAGTTTTCTGTTTTTAAATTTTCAATGTTTGGCACTGACATAACTTTTTCAGTATTAGTACAGTCGTGCTGTATATTGGAATCGGAAAAAATTAGAAGGCTAGTTTTTTGACAGGTGATCTTGTAGGTGCTGAATCCAAGTTTGCCTAAAAATCGGGGTGTAGGGTTTTTTTAGGGGATGAAAGGGGATGGGGCTGGATTAATGCCAAACTACAACCCCCTCGAGGTCGGCGTCGGGAGACAAAATGTTCAGCAAAATCCGGGCTTTATTTTGGTCCACAACGCCGAAGCCGTGGAAGTTCATGTTGGGGGTTCAGTTTTCATTCGATAACTCTTTAGGCAAAATTCATACAATTTTTATTCAATGAAAACGTTGTAGCCTTTGAATAAACGCGTCGATCGGGTATTTGATCAACCGTCTCTGAAAATATTTTCACCCCCAAAATAATTGTTGGAATATTAACAACAAATTGTTTATTGAATAACTCAAAAACAATCGATTTTTCGGGGATGGTTTAAATGTACGAAATGTAGAGAATAATGTTCTCTATACTTTCGTTCCTATGGACCATTCTTGAATTTTGCTTTTTCAAACCCCTCTCAGGCGTTGAAAATAAAAAATGAAATTTTGGGAAAAGTATTGACCGAAAATAAAGAGACACGAGTTTGGCGCTGCGGACAAAAATGTAACTGAGGGTTCAAGCTACAAATTCTCCCACAGCGCCGAATTCGTGCGGTCGATAGTTTTCCCAGAATTTCATTTTGAAATTCTAACCCCGGGGGGGGGGGGGGGGGTTGGAAAACAAAAATTCGAGGGTGGTCCATACGAACGAAAATGTAGAGAAAATTATTCTCTACTTTCGTACGTTTGAACCATACCCGAAAAATCGATTGTTTATGAGTTATTCAATAAACAATTTTTATTTGGTATTTTAACCATTTTTTGGGGGGTGAAGATATTATTGGAGAATGATGATCAAATACTTGATCGGCCCGTCTTTTCGAGGGCTACAACGTTCCCATTTGAACAAAAAGTGTACGATTTTTTTTCTAACGAGTTATTGAATTAAAACTAATTTTTCAAAATTTCACCCCACTTTTTCACTCCCAAAATGAACTTCCACGACTTCGGCGCTGTGGACAAAACTAAAGCCTGGATTTTTCTGATCATTTCGTCTCACGGCGCCGACCTCGTAGGGGTTGTAGTTTGGCATTAATCAACCCCCATCCCCTTTCATCCCCTAAAGAAAAACCCTACACCCCGATTTTTAGGCAAACTTGGATTTAGCACCCGCGGCCCCTACAAAATCGCCTGTCAAAAAATTAGCCTTCTAAATTTTTCCGATTACGGGATTTTTCAGCGACAGCACGACTGTAATATAAATATATCATGAAGAATAATGTAAATATTAAAAATATTCAAAAATATTTATTCTTATGCTGTTCAGTTTTTTTGTCAAGTCAGTTTCATTTTTCGTAATTTTTGCAAAAAGTAAATTCAGAAAAATCCAGAGAATTTCCGAAATTCCCTGATTTTTCCCTGATTATTCCAGGAGGAAAGAAATTCCCTGTTTTTCACATGCGTAACAACCCTCAGCGCATAACGGAGCTTGTTTTTTTTTTCATCTTTATATAACTTTTCGTCTCGAACGACTGTTTTGAAAAGTGTATCCCAAGCTTTTCGTCGTAGAGAGGTTTTCCTCGGTGTGGGTCTCTTTGCAGCGGCAAAGTTCGAATGTTCCGGGTTGGCCGGGGGGCATGGGTGAGAGACTCGATATCGCACGGTGGTTAAATCGAGGGAAAGAAAATTTTGCTTTTGTTGTGTTAGCTCATTCAACACTCACATTGCGCGGACTGACCCTGAAAGACGTTGTACGGTTCGTTCTCGTGTACGTCGAGAGCCGCTGCACGAATTCTGCCTTGTTTGAGGGCCGCCGCTAGCGCATCGTCGTCGACGAGACCACCCCGTGCTGTGTTTACTAAAAATGCTCCTGGTCTCATCTGCGAAAGTTCACCGAGCGAATAAAAAGTCAGTCGATTATTCTTCGTCCGAGCTAGTCGCGGCGTTTTGCTTGTTGGTTTTCGTTTTCCATAAGGGCGTATGTTAAAAGTGGATCGAGCGTACCTGCGAATACAACTACTCGCAAACTACTGTCCGTTTGCACAGATTTGATTTCTGTACCGTGGCCAATCGCGGCGAATCGAGGGGTTAGGCTACTGTGAAAATGAACATTTGTTCGTCGCTTGAGGCAACTCGAATTGAAGAGGAAGGAGGAGAAATCGCAGATTGAAGGTAAGCTTCTGAATATACCGATATAAATCGCAGTTTAAGGGGGGGGGGGGAGAACTCAAAACATTTGCTGATTTTCATGATTTTTTTTTCTAAGGAAAGATTTCGCCATTTTTGAGACATAAGGGGAGGTGCCTGGGTAAACGGCGAGAAAAACAGATAAACTTCGGGAAATTTTATCTCAAAAACTAATGTTTCGATTGGATCCGGATTTTTTTATTGGAAAATATGTACATTGAGGTATGTTTAGGAATTATTTAAAATAAATTCGTTGACTGGAAGCGATTCAAACGCGATTATCTCGAAACATAGTTTTCAAAGTCGGTGCCAGATGTATCTCGAAAACGGCTTGTCCGATTTTGTCCAAATTTGGATGCAATATTCTTCGATAGTTTTTCTCGTTCGCCACGTAGGGGTTTTTCATTTGATTGAACCATTGCTTTTTTATGCAATGTGTATGCAATCCAAAATCGTCGGAAATTGCGAACGAAAAACGAATGTTAAATTAAAACGGTCGCAATTCCGTCAAAAACGAAAATTTCAAAAAAATCCGACGTGGCGAACGAGAAAAACTATCTTAGAATATTGTATCCAAATTTGGACAAAATCGGACAAGCCGTTTTCGAGACACATCTGACATCGACTTTGAAAACTATGTTTCGAGATAATCGCGTTTGAATCGCTTCCAGTCAACGAATTTATTTTAAAAAATTCCCAAACATACCCCAATGTACATATTTTCCAATAAAAAAAAAACCCGGATCCAATCGAAACATGAGTTTTTGAGATAAAAATTCCCGAAGTTTACCTGTTTTTCTCGCCGTTCACTCAGGTACCTCCCCTTAAGGGATAACACCACTGTAAACGTCTAAAATTGAGCGATTTTTGGCGATTTTTTTCAGGGTGGAAGAACAAGTGAGAGGATAATAATATTCAGGGATGTTATCAGTCATATCTTCAAGTGAACAAAAAAATGTATATTAAAAAAATTGGACAAAGTGGTCACGCTGGAGTCATTCTCGCGAGGCATGTGGAATTAACACGCTCTGCGACACGCGGATAACTAACGCAAATTTGAATGTGAAAAAAAATGTATTCCATTAATTTACACGAGTATAGCTAGAGAAATACGTAGGGAATTTTGAAAATATAAATTTTTGTGTAATTGGCAACCATTTAAGGTAGACCGAGCGCGCACTGTTGATTTCTATAGATTTTGTTCAAATTTTAACCAGACATTGTTCATATCATTATGCATGTTTGAGTGAAATTCCAGAACCGTCGACTATCTAGATTGAGAGATAATGGGTTTTTAAATTGCAACTTTTAGCACTGCAGGGTCTGCATTGAAATTTAGACAGAATCGTATTCCGTAAAAAATATTTGTCCCTTATAATAAGGAGACATATGGCAATACCGCATCGTTCCACGTATCCAATGACGTAAGTTTGCGCGGCATATTTAAAATAATACTGCAACACAAATTTTTATTTGGATGTAATTTTTAATCGAACGAAGTTTTTAATTGGTTATGAATTAACCAACACTTTTATTTGTTAATGAAGATAACAAACAATATAAAATATTAATATTCATCAAGCAAATATTTTTTTTATGATACAAGTTTTTAACTTTAGGAACACGATAATCAGTTTTTTCTCGAAATATTGAACAATACTGTTCCGCGGTCTTGCCATATGTCTTCTTATTATAGGGGACAAATATTTTTTACGGATAATTATTCTGTCTTTACTGAACGTTTTAGGCAAAACTGAATAGTAAAGGCAATCCAAACTTTTTTCACTCTTTCCCTAACTAGTTTGCTATCTAAACATAATTTTTATTCAAAATGTATAAACACAATAGAATGGAACGACGAATTATGCGACCTGACTTTCGATCAATGCAAACCCTGCAGTGTTAGAAGTGGAAATTTTAAAACCCATTATCTCCCAATCTAAATAGTCGACTGTTCTGAAATTTCACTCAAACATACATAATGATATTAACAATGTCTGGTTAAAATTTGAACAAAATCTGTAGAAATCATGTGCGCGCTTTTTCTACCTTAAAGTGAAAACTCAATTTTCGACAGAAAAAAAGGACAATCATTCGTTAATAAATAATGTTATAATTTATTCATGGCAAATCCCGTGCGTGTTTCTTTTGTGAATGTTATTTTAAAGATGTGGTCAAAATTTGGAGTGAATAGAATTAAAATTGTTGGAGTTATGCCTGCATGCCGTTTTGAAAAATTTCGTTCCGAGAAAAACGCTCGACGTCTCGCACACGTGCCAGCCACTGCCACCGCAGACCCCCACGGGCCTGAGGGCCTTTTTTTACAGGTACCAAACTTTTTTCCTAATATTCTAGATGGTTCAAAGCAACTCTTAAGCCATTTTTTGAAAATTCTTCTGTGGTGTATACCCCTTAAGGTATATTTTATCACTACTTTTGGCTGTTACGTGGTATTTTTTTTCGTAATGTTTGAAAATGGCGGAATTAAAAAAAGTACTTTCTTATTGTGAAATGTAGCAATTTTTTCAGAGAATTTAATCTTTTTGCTTCAAAGCATACCATTTTATCCATTTTCAACATTTCTCACTTTTTCTTGGTTCATATTCTGCGTACGAGTGTTAATGAAAGAAAAATCGGCGTTGGTTTTTTTTTCAGAGTAATCTCGGCGACGCTACGTGTCACGCCGTCTGACAACATCCGCCGCAGCCCGTTTAGAAGACTGGGCCATGCCTCCGCCATTTTTTAAGATTGATTTTAAAAGCCAAAAGTAGTAATAAAACATACCCGGAGTCTCAAAAATGCCGAGAAAATCTTTGCTTAAAAAAAAATCATGAAAATCAGCTTTTTTCCTCGCCTAAAAGTATCTCCCCCTTAAGGGCCTTTTTCTTCAAACCGTTTTTCAAAACGGTGTTGACGATTTCTCGAAAACTAATGAACGGATAGACTTGAAATTTGTTACACTTGTTCGGTATAACAGTAGTTTAGTCTTGACCGACGTTTTTCTGAACATTTTATTTTCATTAGCTATTAACAATAATGTCATTTTTCCTCTAAAAATCGAAGGAAAAAATTGAATTTGCTTTTTGATTTGAACAAAAGCTGAATTTGAAAAAAATTTGAAAAGAAGCTTTGTCAAGTCTCAGCCGATATTATCTATTCTAAGAAAATAGCTCGTTCTTTTTTGTTTCAGATCAACTGGCTGGCCGAAATCGAGCACACCGTTGAGCCCCTCACATTCAAAGGTCCTTCACGAGATTGTTTATAACTTCTTCAATTATAAACATTTTCAAATGAAATTTGGCACAGAACTGTGTTAAGGCGAGATATACATTTAGACAGGAAGAAAATAAGCAATATTGAGGGATTTTTTAAACTGAGAAATAATTATTCTACAAGTATCAAACTTTAGGTATACTTTAATAGTATATTCAAGTATGCGAGACAATTTTTTTAAATTGATTCATCATCAAAATGGCGGAGCTGTGGCAGAGTGTCACAGCAAGGTCGCCGCGGGAGTTGCGAATCGGCGTGCAGTCTAGCTTCCCGTAGACTTTGATTTGCAAAAAAGTTCAAACATTTTTTCAGTTAGAACATGTATAGTTCCTATATGACGGTAAATATAATGAAGAAAATGCAAATTTGAGAAAATGGCCCGCATTTACAAAAAAAATCAACATTTCACGCAACATTTCTGTAAAATGTGGATTAAAAAAGTCGTTTTTTTCCAATTTTCCAAAAACAATTCTCGTCGAGTAGAAGGTACCAATATTATCAATATTTCTACCAAGTTTCAACTCAATCGGCTTAATAGTTTTTGAGTAATCCTGCACGCCAATTTCGATAATGAAGTTTTGAGAAAAACGCGTTTGAAGTTCACGCCCGCTCCGAATCCGAGCGGTGAGGCACAGCGTTGACGGGCTGTAACGTTTGAGGTTTTTCGAATTTCGCTTTCAAACTTTGGGAAAATATTCTACTTCTATAGTTCTATCGTTTAAAGAAAAAAAGAAATCGAGTTTATGATCGTTGTATATCCCGCCTTAATGTCCATACAAATAAATGTCCGAACGATTTTTCAATCATCCAACTTATTCCTTCACAATTAATTTTTTTTCCCACGATAGCCCAAAGTTTCCCACAGTAGCCTAGCGCCTCCAGACCATCCTCTTTTCTTTATTCTACCTGAATATTGCGCACTCGATTCAAAACTGTTTAAGGGGAGGGTAGGGGTTTCAGCGTGAAAAAAAAAAAACACTTTTTTGCGAATTTTTTTTCATCGATATGCATAGAGTAAATTTATTGAAACCTTTTGTACATTGTTAAGTGTCATTTCAAGAACATTCCGTGGAATTTGTACGCGAAAATATCCACAAACAAGCCGGTGCCGCGTTTTTCTCGGAACCACTTTTTGAAAGTCCGTATTCACTGCCATTTGAAAACTACATGACCGATTTATTTCAAACTTGGTACACACTTTCTACATATAAAATCCCTCCCCCCAACGGTTAGTTTGAGATTTTTTTACATTGAGGGGTTTTTCCACCCCCAAAATGGCGGAATTTTTCGTGAAAAATAGCACTTTTCACTTTACATGACCACCAAAAATTTAGAAATGTAAAAAAAAATTATCAAAGACCATTGGGGGGAGGATTTGATGATACTTTGACTAAATTTTAATGGTACTGGATTTCAGATAATTTCTAGCTGAGATACAGTGAACACCGCAAATCGTGTTTTTCCAAAGGCGTTCTTGGAAAAGCTTTGTCACTTGCTTGTTTGTGGATATTTTCGCGTACAAATTTCACGGAATGTTCTTGAAATGACACTTAACAATGTACAAAAGGTTTCGATAAATTTACTCTATCCATATAGATGAAAAAAATTCGCAAAAAAGTGTTTTTTTTTTTCACGCTGAAACCCCTACCCTCCCCTTAAAAAAACAACACCAAAAAGCTCAAGTCTCTACTTCAACGAATTTCGGATAAACTGTGCACGTTGGTTTACCTGTTTGATGGTGAATTCGTTAATGAGATGATGATTGTGCTCATTCAACGTACAGTGTAGTGATACACAGTCCGATTGATAAAGCAGGTCCTGCGAGAGAGAAAAGTGGAAAATGAAAAGAGCGACGACAATTTGGACGTATTGGCTTGATCAGCCTGGTAAATTGAGATTCACGAAGGGGCAGAAAATTCTGTCGATCTTGGGGCGAAATGTGTAGTATTTTTACCTGTAATGTATAGACCCTGGTGAGACCGAGAGACTTTTCGATACCGTCCGGTAGATACGGGTCGTAGAACATGACAATAAAACCGAAAGCTTTGGCACGGAGGGCTACCGCCGAACCAATCCTTCCTAGACCTACAATACCCAAAGTGTCTCCTCGTATCCTAGCGCAGCCTTGTGCCGCCTCTCTCACCTGCAACCGATCAACGAAAACGGACATGTAATCCACGATTGCGAAACATCGTCGGATTTATTCCGATTTACAGTCTCATACAGTTCGTTCGTCTTTTCGACGACGAAAAAACATACTTCAACGATATTAAAAATCATGGTATTGAAGTTTGCATCGTTGAAATGCAACGGAAATGGTTCCCCCCCCCCTTAATCTCACTTTTTGTTTGTGTTTAGGCTGCAAAAATCATAGTACGATTTTATGGCGTCGAAGTTTGCATCGTTGGAATGCAACGAAGGTTCTTTTTAACTTTTTTTCTATTTCTTTATTTTTTATTAGTCTATAATTTTTTTATGGTTTAATATCGTGGATCTCTTATGAGAATAAGAAAAAAAAACCGTTTTAGCGACTAGATCGGTGTAAAAAAACGTTATCCATAGAAGAAAAATTAACTTTCGTTGCATTCCATGCAAATTTCAACATCATAAGATTTTTAAAGATCCTTACTAGGGATTCATAGTCTAAATCTGCGAAAAAAAAGTTAAGTAATGAAAATAAAGTAAATCCGTTGCATTCCAACGATGCAAACTTCAACGCCAGTAAAAATCGCGATTAACACATCGACGCTTACGAAAACAAGCACGTTTGATATCACCGCGATAACTAGCAAGTTTCGCTTTTCGCCACGAAAACTGAAACCTTTCGATATTTAACGCGAAAACTAGCACGTTTCGGCTTTCACCAAGAAAAGACGTAGATTTCGACATTCACCGCGAAAATTAATATGTTTCAGTAACACTGGAATTGTTTCCGACTTTTCTTCCATGCTTTTTCACGCCTTGCCTCGTTTTTTTTACTCCAATTCCTTTGACCGCAATCGGAAATTTACGATTTTTTAGACCTCTCAAAAAAATTGAATTGGACTTCAATTAAAATTGCAAGTATTCGGGAAATATCCATTCAACCTTACGTCGATACAATCCACGTTAAACATGATTTTAAACAAGGACGAGAGATGAAAATCTTTTTAAAAAAACAAAAACATGGATGATGTTCGAATGTTCCAATTAAAACAGACGTCAGATAAAAAATTGCCGCGCCAAGAAAAAAAAGATTTACAGGCCATGCTTGACAGAGGTTTAATTCCAATCGTACATCAGCAAGATTTTTCAAACATATTCGACGATAACCATCTGTAAGATTACGGTAAATTTGTTGAATGATATTTTCAATAACGTTATTTTTTAATAGAAAATCACAAATATTTCATTATATTTACAATTTCGATATTATTTTTTTATAAAAATTACTACTATCGATTTTAGTTGATAATTATTATCAACGTGTTGATAAAAGCAACGAGTATAAAATCAAAATGTCATTACGCAAAAAATTGTCACATTTACAAAAAAATACTAATGGTTTATTTTTCCAGATTTTTACCTGAGCACGGAGGACTTTAAATTCTCACCAAAACTCTTTTTGGTTAGATTGTACGAGCGATGAGATCCTTAAGGTT
Organism: Ophion slaviceki; assembly: GCA_944452715.1. NCBI lineage: Eukaryota > Metazoa > Arthropoda > Insecta > Hymenoptera > Ichneumonidae > Ophion > Ophion slaviceki. The sequence continues at coordinate 22,810,147 of OX101794.1, forward strand.
TTAAACTTACTCCTTTTACACTAGTTTTTACAGTGAAAATCAAACAAGCTAGTTTTCGCCGTGACAGCCGATACATGCTAGTTTCCGTGGCGAAAGCATAATCATGCTAGTTTCCGTGAGCAGTTTATTTTCGATATGAGCTTGAAGTTTGCATCGTTGGAAGACAATGAAAATTAATATTTCTTCATTCGATTAATTTCTATTGGTAGATTTTGCCGACATAAATCCCCGAACCACTTTTCAAGATATTCGTCAAGCGATCTACAATATAAATCCATAAAAAAAGATTTTCTACAATAATAAAGAAAAAGGAAGATAAAATGTCAAAAAGAGCATTCGTTGCGTTCCAACGATGCAAACTTCATCGCGACATTAACATCGAGTGTTGGAAGAGAAGTTACAGTGACAATGTCGCGCCGTTACCTGCTCCGGTCCCGTAAATTTCTTTCCCTCGCGAACCATGTTCGCGAGCCAATATGTACGCCGATAAAGATTGAGGATGAGGCATAGCGTAGTGTCGGCGACCTCCTCCACTCCGTAACCGGGCACGTTGCACACCGCGATCCCGAGCTCACCGGCCGCTTTGACGTCAATGTTGTCGACACCCGAGCCAATTCTCACGATGATTCTCAGTGTTTTGAACTTTTCGAGATCCTCCTTTGTCAGAATTATGGTGTGCCACATCAGCGCTCCAACCGCCTCGTTTAGTACCTGTCCGAGGCGAGGGGGAAAAAAAACAGACGATTCCGTAAATGAACTTCACATGTTTGAACGTGCACATCAACAGGTTTGCAGGTTTCAAATAGTACATGAAAAAAATTGCGTGTAGCGAATGTTTCTTCAAGAATTCTGTGGTTAAGCGGCAGCGATTAATCTAGGAGGATAGAAATGGCTCTGCGGCGAAGCGTTCGGTTGTTCGGAATCATTTCGTTTTTTTTCCTACGCCCGTCGTTGATAAAAAACGAAATTCCTTTCCGAACAACCCAACAGTAACGGCACGAAGAAATCATTCGCAAATTTACGCTGTTGAAGTTTGCAGCGTTTGAATGCAACGAAAATTCGTTTGTTTTTGATTGCCTCATTTTTATCATCCAAAAAATTCCCTACGTATGTAGGCTGAAGATCTCTAAAGAGGATGTTTAAAAAAGTTCAAGCTATTTTAGACGCCTCTAATTTGCCAAAAGAAATTGGACTGCGGAACTTTCGTTGCGTTCCAACGATGCAAGCTTCAACCGCACGCAAACTTATAGTCGCATGGTCGTTAATGGTATTAAAGTTTGCATCGTTGGAACGCAACACAAGTTCCGTAGCCCGAACATTTTTTTGGCATATTTGGGCGCCGAAAATCACACAAACGTTTTTCTAAGATCTTCATTGGAAATAAAAAGTCAAAATTTCATGGATAAGATTTTTGGATGACGAGGAAACTGAAGAAATAGTATAATGAAAAAGAATTTTCGTTGCATTCCAACGATGCAAACTTCAACATGGTGGTTGTTACGCATTATTGACTCAGAAATGTCCTGACTTTTTCAGGTTTTGCAAATATTCGAGGGCGATTGGGTTTGAATGAAGAACATAATTTTCTCTAAGCTCAAATCAATGAAAATGATGTTGAAATAGAAGAATTTTTTAAACTGAAATACGAAAAATAATGTGAACGCTGTAAAGTTAAAAAAAATATTAAAAGCGAATACAGAACCAGCTTTTTATTATAAACAGAAAGTTTCATGTCGGTGTCAATAAATGAACAATAAATATGAACACTTATCTACAATGATAATTGACGCTGTTGAAGTTTGCATTGTTGGAATACAACGAAAAATCATTTTAATTTTTGTATTCCCTCATTTTCATTGTCAAAAAAGTTTCCTCACACATCTAGATTCAAGATCTCTAAAAAGAATACTAAAAAAAAGTTTTACGCACTTTTGGAGGCCTTATTTACCTAAAAAAATTTGATCTACGGAACCTTCGTTGGAATGCAATGGAAGTTCTTTTTTACATTCTAATTTCCTTATTTTTATTATTACGAAGATATTTTTTCCGTTAAAATTGCTAAATAAATATCTTTAAAAATGATTGTAGGATTTTTGTAGGCGAAATTTGCCAAAATACGTTCAATTTATTCAGAAATACCAATTTTCATTGCGTCCCAACCATGCAAATTTCAACCTCATAAATTTTCAATGTTGGCACTGACGTAACTTTTTTGTTGTATATAACGAAGAATATAAATATTAAAAATATACAAAAATATTTATTTTTACACCTTCCACTTTTTTTTCAAGTCGGTTTCATTTTTCGTAATTCTTGCAAAAATAAATTCTAAAAAAGTTCCAGAGAATTTTCAAAATTTCCTGACTTTTCCCTGTTTCTTTCAGGAGGAAAGAAATTCCCTTAGTTTGCCACACGCGTAACAGCCATGAAACGTGAAATAAAAGCAACGAATTTTCTACGATTGGACAAATCTCACAGGCTACGTTCACATGACGAATTTTTGCTCCAGCCGATCAATGCGATTGAGCTCAGGGCCATGACGGTGAAGTTTTCATCATTGGAATGCAACGAAAATTAATTCTTTTCCATAACTCAAATTATTTTCCGTCGATCTAGGTCGTGAAAATCGTTCAAACGTTCCTACGTAATGTTTATAGCAATGCAGTACTTTAATTTGCAAAACAAAGATTTTAGATAATGATAAAAACGAAGAAATGGAAAAATGATATCGTTGCATTCCAACGATGCAAACTTTATCGTCATTTCAGGGCCTGTCCCGATACTTCATAAACAGCAAAGCGTAAAATGGACTAATTTCACACGGACGTAAAATCGAACGTTATTGGCTTAAGGGGAGATATACACCTAGATGGTCGAAAAAATCGATTTAGAAGCTATGAACATTCCGTCGACCGTAGAAGACCTACACTATGGGCCTGGTATCGATGATTCCATGTAAGTTGACAAATTTCATGATTTATTCATTCCCATATTTTCAAACGCGTTTTTCTCAAAACCACGTTTTTCATATCGGTACCCAAAATTTCTCGAAAACCAATGAACCGATTGCCTTGAGGTTTTTTGTGGTTATTCTATACACCATTATCTAGTACTTGTCATAGGATTTTCTTTTCCGTTACTGAGTTTTTGTTTTATAGGCAAAAAAATAACTAATTTTTGGTCCAAAAATCACTATTTATGTTCAAACGTCCGCCATTTTGTCATAAATCGATATTTTCAAAATCGGCTATGACAAGTACTACATTGTAGTATCTAATTTAATAATCTTTTTGGTTTTGATTTTCAGATGATTTTTGAAGAAACGCCAGTGGGTACCGTATACGCAGATTTTTTTACGACGCTCCAAGGATCATACAATATCCTAGTATATTTTTGATATTATTAAATAAAGAAAAGTAAACATATTTTTGAATGTATATACTTTTAGATAATTAAAACCCCAATCCGAAATTTCATTTAGTTTTCCTTGATGAAATTCACAAAAATGACCTTTTTTCCGGCTCCTAGGCGTATATCTCCCCTTAACATCAGTACTGTGTCGAAACAGAGATGTTTGGGCATTTCCATTATAACTCTCCTCTACCAGACGGTGTGCGCGTATCGTGTAAATCTCCGACAAGGGCCTACCTTCTCGTGAATCTCTGAGGTGGACTGAGCGTCGCAGAAAGCGACAGTGGCGACGTCCTTGAGTATGGGCATCTCGATGGAGCAGTCGCGTCCGTCTAGCAGAGCGACCAATGGTCTGGCCTGAATCGGCCCATTGGCGATCGGGCCCCGCATGGCGTCCATTCGAGGGCGTTTGGTCAACATCTTCCGTTTGTCCATCGGTCAAACGACCAACCCTTTTTTGTTTATGCGTTTTTCTTCTTTTCCTTTTGTTTTTTCCTTTCGTTTACTCTTTCCTTACAACGCCGTTGTACTCGTCGCCGTTTCCTCCTCCTCTCGTCGTCTCGGCGACGGAAGCTCGACGTTCGCGCTAGTGGCGCGCGCCGTGAGGTCTTGGTGCTTGAAAACGAAAAAAAAACGAGTAGACGAGACGCTTTCCCCGTCTACGCTACGGTCGGTTGTGCCTGGCTGTCGGGGTGCTCGTTCGCCCTCGCTCTACGCGCCGGTGCTTCGTCACACGGTGTGCTTGCGCGACGCTGACTCTTTGTACGTTTCGAAGCAGTAATCGCCGAATCTCCGATACATCACGAATGGCTGAAACGCCGACACCTGAAACACAGCGAACGAGACATCGACCGAGGTTAGAATTCATCGAAAAGCTCTCTCTCTCTTTCTCTCTCGAGGAACGGTCGTTCCTACGCTCGACTCTCGCGTGTCAAGCGCCGTGCTGGGAAAATCTCGTGGCGCGTTCGCGCGTCCTCTGCGAGGTACTGCGAGATTTTCCGTGCACGGAATAATTGCGTGATCAAAACGCGAATGATACGAAAGATTGACGAATTACGGCCGCTCGTTTCTATCTCATTGTTAAACGAGCGAAGAACTCTGTTTTTTTTTCGCCTCTTTTACGATCCCCCCGTACTCGCCGTCGAACTCGGGTGAAAGTGCGAATTCGTTGGGAATTCGTTTTTTCTTTTTCTCGTTACACCGAACCCGTGAGCGCGGGGCGCTTGTGCCCAGCGCGAGCACACACACACACACACAGATGTAAGCGCGCGCGGGGACATAAAGGGAGAACGGGATAGGCGGGGAGCGAGAAAGAGCGAGAGAGATAGTGAGAGCGAGGAGAAAGAGTTGAGCATTTATAGGTTACCTCCAAGCGCGCCGGCTTCCCACGCACCCGAAACACCCTTGCGCCTGACGTTAAACGTACGACGTGAGAAAAGTGCCAACGTTACGATCCCAACGTGATACACATTAGCCGTACGATAACGATGTTGTTAATCCTCGAGAAATAACGTTTAAACGGCGATTGAACACTCGCGAACGGGCGAAGAGCGCGCGCGCGCGTTACAAGGAGGGTTAAAGTGAATGTAACAAAATTGTCTCTCTGTCTCTTCTTTGACGAAAAAAAAACCCAATGTACGAGCACTCTCCGTACCCAGAGGCGCACTGGCTGGGGCTAATGTTTTCGGGACAGTTGATAGTCGCACGCTTGACGAGAACGAGAGAGACGGAGAGACGAGTTTGCCCCCATGGCGTTGGTCAGCCCGCGCCCGCGCGCGCACGCGCCTAACGTTTTTAGCGCGGGCACTTTCGAAACGTTCCTTTTTTGCTGCCCCTTTCTTTTGTTTCTCGCGGAGGAACGAGAGAGAATAAACGAAAGCAACGAAACTCATCGTGCATCGTAACCGGGACGAATCTCGACGACAAATCGTTGCGGAAATTCGAATTTGTTCGGTGGAGGGGGGACAAATGGCCGATGAGGATTTTTACATCGCGATTATGAAAGGGGGAAGAAAGAGTACACACGCTCGGTGGTACAAACGATGCGGCTTCTCGCCGTGTCTCATTCTCTCGCACTCCCTCGCCTCGCTTCGTCTCTTTCTCGACAAACTGTTGAGACGACGCGCCGCTCGCGGCGAGAGTTCCGATGCACCCACCGCCGCGCTTTTATACGAGCCTGTGCGGAAAAACTGCCGAGCGCGTGACACGTGGCGCCCTCGTATGCGCGAAGCGTGTGCGAATCCTTCGTGAATAGAAACGTCTCGCTCTGTGTGTGCATACACGCGGCGCGCACGTATTTACGTACTTGGAGGACTTTCGCGCGTGTATTATACACTGTACGGTTTTCTGCGTTGAATAAATGATGAGCACATATGGGACGATTAATACGCAAGAAACCACTGCCCTGGGCTATGATTTTGCGCTCCTCGGCCACCATGACAGTAGCGCGTACTAACGGACTTGTAACGTACGCCTCGGCGGCCGAATCAACGTTTAACGGGCTACATCTACGGTGGTGAGTCAAAATATTGCATTTTACGAAAATATTTTTGATCGACAGTATCACCTTTTAGCTATATTCCCTGGAAATTTAATTGAAATATTCCGGAAATTAAATGAGCTGCAGCTTCTAACAATCGGCCGGACGAGCAGTAGCAACACCGTACTTCAAACTTTAAGGGGCTATACCATTGTGACACTCAAAAAATCGATTTTTTTTGCCTTTTTCGATAGTTTATACTTTCAAGAATATCATTATCATTTATATAATTTATATCAATACCATTTTATCTTGCAAAAATCGATAGTTAAATCTTTAAACGCGTTTTTCTCGAAATAAGATTTTTCAAATTTGCTGACATTGTAACTCAAAGAGCAATTATCCGATTGACTTGAAATTTGAACTGAGTACTCTTGAATATATTTACTCTACAGTGACGTAGGATATTTTTGATTGGATGAAAATTGACGATTTGGCATTGAAAAAAACGACCATTTTATAGGCAAGAAAACAGACTTTTTTTCGTAACTACGCCGTTTTGTTAGATTTTGATATTTTTCGAAAATCCTACGTCACTGTACAGGAAATACTTTCCAGTTTAACGTCGTTTTTTCCTTTTTCGGTTTCCGCTACTCAATCGGCCGGAATCATGTCAGCAGTGGAGAAACTTTTGTTTTGGCGCCTCCGAAGGCAGCGCATAAGTCACTTGGATCTCAATATTTTTCGATGGAAAAAATTATGTAATATAGGTCAAATATAGCCAAATATATTTTTAATTTTCCGAAACATGTAATTGAGTACTTTTCTTCCAAAAAATTCCCGAAAATCATCCAAATTTTCAGCGTTCACACTGGTATAGCCCCTTAAACGTGTTTTTCTCGTAACATTGTTTTCAAAGTCGGTGGACATGATATCTCGATAACCACGGGATGGATTGTTTCCAAATTTATCGGAGATTCGATGAGAAACATTTAAAGGTCGTTGACGATCTCACTTTTTGAAAATCGATCTTCATTTTTTAATAGTTCCGTCAAAATGACGACTTTTTCATAGATTTTGTATGCTCAAGTTTCGACCCGTCGCCCCGTTGTTAAAAAAAAAATATTTGAAAAATCGACGATCGTCAACGACTCGTATTTATTGTTAACTTGAATAACCCGTTTGGTTTTTGGATTTCGGATGGTCCGTTCAAGCTGGAGAGTGTCTACCGCCAGACGTCGCGAAAAAAAATTCATCAACTGCCGGCGGCCATGTTTTTGTTGTTTTTATGTATTTTTTTAAGGCTCTCAATCTTTGTGATTAAAAAATGCGTTTCTATTCCACCAACTGCTTCACAAAAATCGGAACTTGGCCTTTTTTTCGGGCCTTTAGGTGGATGCAGCCCTTTAAAGAAACGAAAAAAGGATAGATAAAACTTGTGAGACTAATGTTGAGAATCATCGAGTGTGAGTCATTTTTATTACGAGATCGAGTCAATTATCAAAAATAGTCTTGACCGCATGATAAATTTATTGAATCCGCCTAATATCGAAGAAATTGAGGAATATAAGCCTGATATGAAAGAATATTTAGGTTAGAATATAAGCTTAATATGAAAGAATATTTAGGTTAGAATATGAGCCTAATATGAAAGAATATTGAGGTCAAAATATAAGACTAATATGAAAGAATATTGAGGTCAGAATATAAGCCTGATATGAAAGAATATTGAGGTTGGAATATAAGCCTAATATGAAAGAATATTGAGGTTAGAATATAAGCTTAATATGAAAGAATATTTAGGTTAGAATATGAGCCTAATATGAAAGAATATTGAGGTTAGAATATAAGACTAATATGAAAGAATATTGAGGCCAGAATATAAGCCTGATATGAAAGAATATTGAGGGAATATAAGCTTAATATGAAAGAATATTGATGTTAAAATATAAGCCTAATATGAAAGAATATTGAGGTTAAAATATAAGCATAATATGAAAAAACATTGAGGTTAGAATATAAGCCTAATATGAAAGAACATTGAGGTTAGAGTATAAGACTATTATTAAAGAGTATTGAGGTGAGAATAGAAGCCTAATATGATATAATATTAAGGTTAAAGTATAAGCCTAATATGAAATAATATTGAGGTTAGAATATAAGACTAATATGAAAGAATATTGAGGTCAGAATCTTTCTCCAGGTTCTCGCGTGTACTCTGCAAACATAATTGAGTGGACGAAATAAAATTGCACCGATAAAACGCGTATGAAAAAAGTATCACATCCGCAGGGGGATTTCATTCGTCCTAAATTGATTGACAAACTCGATCTTTGTGACATTATCGATTTGTGACTACGTGTCGATGGGGAATATATCGCGCTTCGGTCACTCTTTTCCACCATTCGAGAAAATCAACGAACAAGTTGGTCAACAAAGTCGCTAAGAGGCCTTGGAAACGATAGCAAGAGAGAGAGAGCGAGAGCAAGAGACAGAGAGAGAGTAGAGTCAGGCACGATAGACACATGCAAATATTGTTTACATGCCGCTTCTTGAACCGTAGGGGCTTACAGCCAAGTTAGACAGAGATTGATGGGACGCAATTTTATTCGGAGAAAATAAAAAAATCACACTATTTCAAACTTGTGCGAATAGTTTTTTTTATCTATACCATGGATCAACAACCTTTTGTTGTATGAGGGGAAAATATTTTACGTGAGGATTAGAAAGGGCCGCGCATTGCCCATATGTCAACAGTACAACATTGTATAACAGTATATATAACATTGTATAACATCGTACAACATTGTAGGCATATCATACACTGTATGATATCATCCGTCGCATGCAGGGTTGCCAGACGTCCTTTGTTTAAAAGGGCCTCCCCATTTTCAGACCCAAAAAATGGGTCTTGTCCCCTATTTCGAAATCGAGAATAGAGGACAATCTCCCTTTATTTTGGGAAAAATTAACGCAATTAACGAATTCCAATCGTTCAAGAAAATCGTGAAAATGCCCTTTTTCGTGGCCCCAAAGTGGACTGGCCCTTTAATAAAATACCCCTCCCCCATCATAAAAACCATATTTTCATACTGCAGAATAGCCCCGGACAAGTGAAATTTTTTTTGGAACTGATCAGGGCTGAAGCCCCACTTGTAAATATTTACCAAAATTATTTTCTCTACTTAAATGTACTATTAAAGTATACTTAAAGTTTGATAATTGTAGAATAATTATTTCTCAGTTTAAAAAATCTCTCAATATTGCTTATTTTTTTCCTGTCTAAATCCCGCATTAAAGCGTCTCTTGACAAAAATAATTAAAAAAAGGAGCGTGACAATGTTATTGAAATATAGATTCAGATTCTAAAATCAACGGATGAAAACAAGTATCTGCTAAAAATAATACAATACGTATTTTCCGTCCTGGTGCCTAACGCCCAGGCCGGAAGAATGTTTTCCTTGTGTACGAATGAGTGGACCAAAAACCGAAATAAGTTAGACATTGACACGGTAAAAGCGGAACCACAAATAAAATCGAACTTCAACATGCAATGTAAAGAATTTTATAATTTCATCATAGAAAACGAAGGAGCTCTTAAAGCAGCCAAAAGTAATACCAAATATACTGTAAAAAAAAGTAATTTTGTATTTGTTTTTATGATAGGTATTTTTTTTATTTTGTTCATTATTAAATAACTAAGTACTCACTATTGGCTTCAATCAACGACTACGATACGTTGCGAATTAAAATTGCTCTTTTTTATTAACAAATGTCCCTGCTGATACAATAACAGAGCATTTTATTGAAAACAACACGATGTCCCTCATTTTCATCCTTGGTTATTTATTTTATCTTATCAAATGTTCTAAAACACAAAACGGGAGCGGGCAACCCTAGTCACATGCGTTGCGGCAACAGTCTTGCGGGTTGCCGACCCATGCTTTATGCAAAAGTGAGCCATTTTCCAGATATTCTTATTTTTCGTAAAGTGAGGGGCAGGCAACTTTAAAAATTAATTTAAAAAAACTGCTGTAAGGAATCAATTTTTATCATTTGTAGTTTAAGTACACGGTAAGAAGGGATTATCGCCAATAAAATAAAAATAATCAGCAAACATTTCTGAATTAGAGGTCCGAAACTCTGCAAGTCTAGTTATTATTCTTATTTCATTGTCGATAATTCTTTGTTACCGTGTCCTCAAACTACAAATAACAAAAAAGTTTGATTCCATACAACAGTTTTTATCCAATTAATTTTTAAGTTAAAAAATGATGAAAATTAACATTTTTTTTAATTAACCTCACTTAAATTTTTAAATTTAAGTGGGGACAATTTACTTTAAAAATTAAACGATTTTTTTTTTAATTATCCTCACTCAAATTATAACAATTATCCTCTGACCCATGCTTTATGCAAAAGTGAACCATTTGCAGATATTATTAATTTTCTTGAAGTGAGGGGCAAGCAACTTTAAAAGTTAATAAATAAAAAAGAACTACTTTATGAAATCGATTTTTTAAAAATCATTTGTAGTTTGAGGACACGGTAAGAAAAGATTATCGCCAATAAAATAATAATCAGCAATTATTTTTGAATTGGGGGTCCTAATCTCTGCAGGTCTAATAACTATTCTTACTTCATTGTCGATAATTCTTTTTTTTACCGTGTCCTCAAACTACAAACAACAAATAAGTATGATTCCATACAACAGTGTTTTTTCAAATTAATGTTTAAGTTTAAAAATGATAAAACTATCATTTTCTCAAAAAATTATCCACACTTAAATTGTTCTCACTTAAATTTTTTCATTTAAGTGGGGACAATTTAATTAAAAAACTATCCTCGCTTTAAAAAAATGATAAAAATATCTCGAAAACGGTCGACATTTGCATAAAGCATTACTGGATTATTTGATAGCGGAAATCAAGTCCTACAATCCTTTCACGTGATCGTGACCAATAAAAAATCATTTTTTCCCCACGTGAAAGTAAAAAATTTTAAAAATAAAAACTAAATGGCCTCGCTAGCCAAAACGCATCGCAACCGAAGATGTCTTCCCATAGAGTGGATTTACATGCGTGGAATTGGTCACGGTACGGAAGCATATATTGGCATAATATCGTATCCGGAGAGGGGGGGGATAAAAGAGGCTAAGAGAGAAACGAAGAGCGCAAAAGAAATTGGAGGGTTAGATTGAGCTGTGGGAGGGGCAGAGAGAAAAAGAGTGCAAACTCAAGCAGTTTGACTCGAGGCAGGCGCGGCACACATGCTGTGCCAACTCAGGGAAAACGAGTAAGCTCGCTCTCTCCTTCCTTGTCATATCATGCGGAAAAAGGAAGACCGGGAGTAGGAGGAGGAGGAAGGGATTCCTCAGATTAAACCCTCGTTCGACACAATCACCGACGACAGCCGTTTTCTGCACTCCTTGCGACGAAGAAGAAAAATAGCCTGTGCGGCGAAAAAGTCAGCAAAAAAGAAAGATCACCGAACGACAACGATGCATAATTCGCATGTTGTGTGTTGTCTTTTGCACTCAAAGAACTTTTTCCTGTCCATTTTTTCGGCCGTTTTTTTGCAATTGTTTTTTCTTTTGCCTTTGTACACTTTTCGGGGAGGTCGTTTTCACGGGGATAAGAAGTTTTGTAGGTAACGTAAAGTGACCTTATTTTGCCACTTCTCTCCTGCATAGTGGTTCTTCAAGTGCCAATAATTGGGTCCTTAGCGTGCCAATAATTGGGTCTTGAAGTGCCAATAACAGGCCCTTAAAGTGCCAATTATTGGGCCCTCAAAGTGCCAATAATTGAAGGCAAAAATAATGGATTTCTTTTTACTACACCTAACATATGAAAATGTTGAATATTAAAATAAATAAAAAACTTAAACCAATAAAAACTAACAAAAACTAATTTAAAATGTTTGAACTGAAATTCGAAAAATATATTAAACACTGCAAATTAAAAAAAAAATACATCAAAAGCAAATACAGAACCTGTTCTTTACTATAAACAGAAATTTGTATGTCGGTGCCAATAAGTAAAAAATGAATATCAACACTTATCTACAATAATAATTGTGTGGTTGCGTATCGGCAAATCGAATGCAAATGTATAGAGCTTCAGAGTAGAAGAGTTTTTTGAAATTTTCAATGTTTGACACTGACATAACTTTTTTTTGTATAGGACGAAGGATGATATGAATATTAAAAATATACAACAAGCATTTATTTTTATACTTTACGGCTTTTATTTCAAGTCAGTTTCAATTTTCGTAATTCTTGCAAAAAGTAAATTTTGAGAAAAATTCCCTGAGTTTCCCATGTGCGTGAGGGATCGTCCATTAATCACGTGAGGTTCTTTGGCCACTTTTTGAGCCCCCCCTCCCCCATGGTGATTGTGGTGAGGTTTCTGTTATCCAAATCCTCCCTTCCCCCCTATTTGACCCCACATCACCATGGGGGAGGGGGGGGCTCACAAAGCATCCATTTGTTAACAACAAATGATTAAACTCGTTTATTTTCATCGCTAATTAAACTTTTTGCGACAGCTTGCCTTTTTCGTGATTTTCAAAATTTCAAAAAGTATCCGGCCATACGAGAGTTTTATTATTAAACTAAAAGTACATTCTTTTATTTACCATTATAGATCATCCCAGTTGCCAGAACACCCCACGATTATGCAATGGTGTTGAAGTTTGCATCGTTGGAATGCAACGAAAGCTCTTCTTGACATTTTACTTTGCTTATTTTTATTATTGTAGAATTTTTTTTACACATTTATACATCGCAAAATAAATATCTTAAAAAAATAGTCGAGGGATTTTCGTCGGCAAAATTTGCCAAAAGAAATTACAGGAGTTCTGAAATATTAATTTTCATTGCATTCCAACGATTCAAACTTCAACCTCATAGCAATGCAGCACGCGCGGCACTTTCTTCATCTAATAATAAGTTCATTCTTCATCAAGATTTTTCAGCTTAAAAAAAACTTTAATTTGGCAAAACTATGTATGAATCTTGTGTCAAATCCCGATCTCGTCATCCCAATACTCTCACGAGGAAAAAATATTGAGAATCGACCTGTTTTTTGGGTCCCAAGCCTATGCGCACCTGTTACTGCTCTTGATGCCAATTATTCCAACCAAGTTCGCGATTTTTCATGGAAAACTGCGGTAAAACAAAACACCTACACTTTTTTTTAAATTATCGATGCACCGTCAGGGTGTCGATGCAAGAGAGGAAAAGATCTATATACGTCTTGACGTGAATTGCCCGGCAAACACATCGAGCGCGGCATTTGCATAGGTAAGTGCGAAGGGGAAGTTCGAAGCCGAGAAGCTCCTGGAGCGTAGGACGGAAAAGCGAAGGTGCAACGCGGGGTGAGAGAAAAGCAGAGAGAGAGAGGGAGGGAGGGAGGGAGGGAGGGAGGGAGGGAGGGAGGGAGGGAGGGAGGGAGAGAGAGAGAGAGAGAGAGAGAGAGAGAGAGAGAGAGAGAGAGAGAGAGAGAGAGAGAGAGAGAGAGAGAGAGAGAGAGAGAGAGAGAGAGAGAGAGAGAGAGAGAGAGAGAGAGAGAGAGAGAGAGGGAAAGAAGTACGATTGGTTAGGGTGGAGGGAAGCGGGAAGGGCTTCCCCAGCTATAGACGAGGACGAAGTTATCCAATTATTGTCTAACCTGGGAGCAACTTTACTTGCTCGGCGGGAGGTTAACCCTGAGTGGGTGCGACAGACTGGCGAAGGGAGAGAGAGGAAGAGAAAGAGAGAGAGTGAAGATGGGCTCGCAGTTCTGGAAAGCCACCCCCTGGCGTATTTCTGCGTCTCTTCCTCATTCCCTTGTCGCTAACGTCACGTGAATCCAGTGAACTTTTTTCCTGACCCCCGCCAATTCGATTAATTTTTTTCTATCTGATTCCATTGACTCTGAAAGACACCCTGATTTTTTTTTAATTTTCGAAACAACCCTTACTCAAAAAAATATATTTTCTTCGAAAAAACGCAACGATTAAAAAATCTGAAAAAAAAAATCCCAAAAATGCGTCATTATATGTAAACATTTTCAAGCAATTACCCGAAGTGAAAATATGATTTTTTCTGTGCTTTCTGAGCGATTAACGTTTAAAAAAATCCGAATAATTCATTGTGGGTATCAAAATATTTAAGTATCCGCCCGAAGTAAGCGGTTCTTGACATAGAATTGAATAAAACCGAAGAACTCCAAAATTACCTGCGACGTTCCGTTTGGAATCACAAATCGAAGCACGTTGCATAAAATTGAATATAAGAATAAGAAAGGAAAAATATGAGACACATAAGTGTCTTTCGAATATTCGCACTATTACCGTTTCTGTTTTTGTCATGGGAAGAAGACTGACGACGTTACGTTAAGACACACTATATATTACAGCGATGTAAACAAACGTTACACGCAACACACAATATATAACAGAAATGTGAATAAAGAGATAGAAGTAACGGCTCGAACACTTATTAGGAATTCCACTTGAAATATCGTACGAAATATAACATTTTGAAAATTCATTTTTTACTTAAGGCCTTAGGCCACAGTAACGGGTATAAAATCATGTGCGAATTTGACAATTTTTTCGTATGAAAAAGTGATTCACTCATAAAATTTATTACACATCTATTTAGTATGAATATCAAGGTGTTAGAATTTTTTTTTCGATGTACAAAATGGCCGAATACTCGAAACTTCTCGAAACAGCTTTTTTCCAATTGGCGTGACAAATAACTTCAACAATTTTCACTCGATTTACTTCAAATTTAAAAGTTACCTTCCTAATTGCATTTCGCAGAGAAGTACGTACGGAATTTCTGGATAATCGAAAACTTTTCATTCTATGAGCAGTTTATGAGCAATTATAACGAAATTTTTCACTGAAAATTCATTTCTTAAGTTCAAATACCTACAACTTTTGAATAAAACAATATTTTTTCAATTCCGTACGTACTTCTCTAGGTATTCTACTGTAGATTGACGAGAATTGTTGTTTTTTATTCTAGGTAAAAAATTGTGGATGCTAAATGTCACGCCACGGAGCGCCTAAAAAAAGATAACAAAAGAAAATATTCGTAGTCGGCTATTTCGTACATGGAAAAAAAATTCTAACAGCTCTATATTCATACTAAATAGATGTGTAATTAATTTTATGAGTGAATCACTTTTTCATACGGAAAAAAATTGTTAAATTTGCATATGATTTTATAGCCGTTACTGTGGCCTTAAAAAGATGGGTTCCCCCCGATGTAACACCATTATTTATGTTGTTTTATAGTTAAAAATTGCGAAAAAAAAATTTTAGCGTCATGTTTAGGAAAAGTCACCAGAATATATAATTACCACCCAAAAGTCTCGAGAACTGTGGGACTTTTACTAAACTGCAATTCCATTATCCATTCATAATAAGACACTCGGGGTGGGGGGGGGGGGGGGGTGATGAAAACATACACGGACTGTTCGTTGCAAGTGTACTCATAGTCCACAGCCCTCACGGAGCATTTGTCAAAGGAGCCTCGAGCAATGAATCTGAGCTCGTTTCAAAAATCGCTTGATCTCGCACGAGGCTTTTTATTAGATAACCTCAACGTTGTGAGGCTCCAAGAGAGAGAGAGAAAGAGAGAGAGAGAGAGGGGGGGGGGGAGAGAGACAAGAAAGAACGACAGAGAGGCAAGGAAAAGCGAGAGGAGAGAGAGACAGAGGTAGGGTAAAGAGATTGATTGATTGCTAATGTTAATTATACCCTGGTGAACCTTTCGTTTAGACCACGATCCGAAATAACGAACCACAAAATTGCAAAGAACTAAAACGACGCAAGCTCCGTTACGAAACAAACCCGACATGGAGAAAAATAAAAAAAATAAGAAAATGGAATTGAAAAAACGTAACGTAATAGCACAAATTATAAAAATGAGCGTAACAGAGGTACAAGATGCAAAATAAATGAGTCAAAAGGAAAAAACAACAAAACACGCAAGTAAATAGTAAAATAAAATTAACGAAGTTTATGACATATGATGAGCATGAAAAGCTGTAGAAAATACTAGGGAATACAAGTCAAGTGAAATTTAAGGGGTTAGGCTACTGAGAAAATGACAAACACTCGTCGCTCCAGACAACTCAAATTAAAGCGGAAGAACCAACATATGGTGCAG
>OX101794.1:23426404-23578904 GCA_944452715.1 Ophion slaviceki
TTATTTTTGTTCATTTAAACTTTGGAACCGTAAGCCTAAATAACATTTCTAGAATCACAGTCAAAAATAATGACACAATTGCCCCAAGTTTCCTTGAATTAAGACTGTTTTTTGTTAAACTATGAATTTAAAATTTTCAAAATAGATTTTTTTTCTGATTTTTCTCATGATGGTTACAATCAATCCTGTCACCCCGTTTCGGCTTGACGTTGAGTTCTGGGACACCCTGTGTATATATATATATAACATGTATACCAGGTGTCCCATTTTAATCTTACACCTGATTCATCTCGAAAAATACCGTAAAATGGGCTTACTTTTAACAGGCTTTGGAAGTTTTTTGTAGGTAACTTTTCTTCAACATCCAAAATGCCAATTTTTTTGCTCCATTAAAATATTTTGTCATTTTGCTATCAAATGTATGAGACAGTCAAGCCCCACCACCACAATTATATATATATATATTTTTTTAAGTGTCAAAGTAACCTCGAGTGTGGAGTTTCTTTGACAAGGCATTGAAATGCAACTGATGTCAAAGATTGAGGGTTACTTTGACATCATTTTGATAAAAAAATTAATATTTTATGCATTATACATAATTTTACAATCAAATTGTAATCAAGGAAACGTTTTACATAAAAATATTAAGTACCTAGGGTACCATTGTAGGAACTTGTTACCATTAAGGTAACATTATAGGAATCAGTCTTATAATTATCATTGAGATCAAAATCAACTTGAACAACATTACAATCAACTTTGACACCATTATAATAAACCTGAACAACAAATTTTACCACATTTAAATGCGCACACATTTAAACCGTATTTTGGCGCTCTGTTAAAGTAGCCGCGAAAACTGTCAAAGTTACCCTTAATGTCGATTTAAGCCCGTTTTACGGTACTGGTCCAATCAAGTATTGAGTATAATAAAACTTTCACGGTTCAAAGGGGGACGGTTAAAAATAAAATCTTTTTTAGTCTAAAATTCAAAATGGCGACGTTAAGACGGCCAACATGCTTTTTTTGCAATGTGATTATGCATTTTTTTTAGCCAAACATTTATCAGGTTAAAACTAACATTTTTTGTAGAAGTTTTTTAATAAGGTTTATAATTTTTCGGTTAGAATTGCATTTTTTTTACTATTTTAGCGCTATCCAGAATGTACCATGAGGAGGTAAAGTCTTCAACATCTCTAGTGTAAGTGTGCGTTTGTTTGGATTTTTTTGGGTTTGTTCGATAACCCAAACAAACCCAAACGAGGATTAGGCCTCTGCGGCTCGTAACTTCCGCTAAAAAATGGTATTCTAACCTGAAAATTATGAACGTTGTGAAAAAACTTTTCCTACAAAAGTTGTTAGCTTTGACCTTATAAATGTTTAGGTGAAAAAACTCATGATCCCATTTAAAAAAATACGTCGGCTATCTTAACATCGCCATTTTGAATGTAGGACCAGAAAATATATTTTTCAACGTCCCCTTTGAACCTTCAAAGTTTTTTTATACCCAATACTTGATCGGAGCAGTATTTTTCGAGATTAATCAGGTGTAAGATTAAAATCGGACACATGGTATATGTATATGCACCCACATGTGTGTGTATGTACATATAACACACTTTCGTCTCACTCCCAACCGACAATTAAGGATCGGGATGAGCAAAATGGGCCTAGAACAAAGCCTCGGTATTTTCAACATCAATTGGCCCCTCACCATCCTTTTTTTCATCCAAGCAGAGCTTCCCACACGTTTGCAACCAATTTTGGAAACAAAGATAACAAATCGCAGCCTCGATTTTTCGCCACGACCAATTTTCCATTCGTACCTATTTGCGTCCCGTATTTTTCTCTTTCTCAAATCATCCAACGTAACGAGTGAATTTCGATAGGGGTTTAAACAAAAATGGCATTGAAGTTTGCGTCTTTCTAATGCAATGAAAATATTTTTTTTCGTATTGCCTAATTTTTTTAGCGCATTTAGCCTCCAAAAATCACTGTAACATTTTTAAACATCCTTACTAGGGATCCATAATCTGAACCTGCGGAAAAAGAGTTTGGAAATTAATAAAAATGAAGGAACGAAAAAATATAGAAGAATTTTCGTTGTATTCCAACGATGCAAATTTCGACACCATTAACCCGGTCCTCTAGTTTCTCGGCTGTTTTTTACGGCTTTTTCAATAATTTTTTACGGGCAAAGCATCGAAATAATCAATCTCATTGTTTTTGCATAATCTTTATTAACATTTAAATAAGCTTTACAAATTTTTTGAAGTCAAAATATATAATAGAACAAACGTTATAGTGGCCGACAGGAAGACATCAAGTAAAAGAGGTGCTTGACGGTGACCAAGATTGCGGCTGTTCTGCTTATCTGAAAACAAAAAACCAAACGGCATTTTAATCTTCATATTTAAGACTAGCGATTGAACTAGAGTGAATTCTAAATTACAAAAATTGACTTTTTTGATACACTTTTGAAAATTACATTCTATTTTTTTCTCATTTTTTCTTAAGTTTTTCGCTCGTACAAAAAAAAACTATCGAACTAATCATGATAATCCTAGTTCAATCCCTGGCTTATAACATATTAAAGATGCTGTATAAATTTGAACAAGATCGGTGCAGTAGTTTCTGAAATATCGTGGTCACCGTTTCGAAAAATGGTGTTTCGAGAAAAACGCGTTTGAAAGTATACCTGCTCCGTATACCTGCTCCGTTCCAGGGCCGTAACTTTTGAACCACTTCGAATATCGAAAAATCCTTTGGCACACATTTTATACACATGTTGTAGATGTGATTTATGAAAAAAAAAATCGATTTTTTCGACCCGAGAAACTAGAGGACCGCCTTAAAAAAAGCCGAATTTTCGTTGACGGAGAATTTTCCAGGCAGATTCTTATCCGCGTATGCAGCGGGTCAGGAAAAAAATTAAATGGTACCCGAAGCTTCGTTGGTCTGAGTGAGCTCTCGGAGTGGCGAAACCTTCAATTTATTCCGGGACACCCGGGATCTCGTTGTGTTATGTCCGATGTGCTGTGCAACTTTCGCCTTTCGACCGAAATAATTGGTCAATTGGGAGGATTTTATTCGGCCTTGTGGATATTTTTATATGGGGAATGGCGACTTTGAAGACTTTGAGGACTGTCCTCGTACTCGGAAATTGTAATATATATATATATATATATATATATATATATATATATATATATATATATATATATATATATATATATATATATATATATATATATATATATATATATATATATATGTATGTATGTATGTATATGTATTTATATGAGGCATTCCATGTGAATCCGGTGGACTTTTTCCCTGACCCCCGCTAATTTAATTTATTTTTTTTTAATCTGATTCCATTGATTCTAAAAGACACTGATTTTTTTTCCATTTATCGAAACAATTCTCAGTCAAAAAAAAAAAAATTCTCCGTAAAAAATGCCCCGATTTAAAAATCTGAAAAAAAAAAATCCCAAAAATGCGTGATTATATGTAAACATTTTCAACCTATCACCCGCAGTGGAAGTATGATTTTTTCTGTGCTTTCTGAGCGATTAACGTTTAAAAAAATCCGAAAAATTGACTGCTAACTGTTCAAGGTCCATGATTGTGATTTAGTTATTCAAAAAGCGTAAAAAAAAATTCATTGTGGGTAGGAAAATATTTAAGTATCCGCCCGAAGTAAGCGGTTGTTGAATTTTTCGGATTTTTTTAAACGTTAATCGCCCAGAAAGCACAGAAAAAATCATACTTCCACTGCGGGTGATGGCTTGAAAATTTGTACACATAATCACGCATTTTTGGGCATTTTTTTTCAGATTTTTAAATCGGGGCGTTTTTGTCGGAGAATTTTTTTTTTACTAAGGGTTGTTTCGAAAAATGTAGAAAAATTCAGGGTGTATTTCTGAGTCAATGGAATCAGATAAAAAAAGTTAATCGAATTGGCGGGGGTCAGGGAAAAAGTCCACCGGATTCACCTGGAATACCTCATATTTATTTGCGGTTCCTTCTTCATGAGTCCGCGCTTTTCCGCAATCACCAAACTTTTGCAGTTGCTTCCTTTTTCCTGTTTTCATTCCCTCCCTCTCTTCCTCATTCGCATTTTTGCGCGGTCGAATAAACATTTTTTTTCCCTTCAGTCGCACATCGCCTGCATCGTAATTTCTCCAATTGCAGTGGTTCAGCTAGCAATTATCGAAATTCCAAAAATTTGACCATTTTGAAAACGCGTTATCGGTCGTCAATTTGCATTTTCATTCGCAAGCGCAATTCCTGAGTTGCTTGGTTTTTTTTTTTCATCTTTTGATCGCACATCCTGACAGTTGACTCGGCCATTGTATACGCTGGATATCGGATTGCCATTCTCGAGATTGAAATATTATACGCGGGCGCATATAGTACGAGACGGAAATATTTATAACACATTTATCGCATTCCTCGCTCTCGCGGACGCATATGGTTTGTCTGTGACGTGCGCTTTGTTCTTTTCTTTGATGTCTTGCTTAGTCCTTTTTTCTTAATTATTCTTTTCTTCTCTCGAAAACAAACTTATCTTTTGTTTTTCGAAAACTTTTAGCTCTTTATCTTGTCATCTTCTGTTCGATAAATTTCCATCTTTGGCTTTTTCAAAATAGCGTCTATAAATAAATATTCTCTAATAGATTCATAATATTTCGCAAAAAAATGAAAAAAATAACTAACAGAAGATCATTTTTTATACCTAGTAGTAGTAGGATTTATTCCTTGTATACCATTTTAAGGGTGTTTATAATAGTGCCCTTCCCTTCATCTTTCTATACGTGTTTATTCGCCGTATCAGTTTTCTTATTATCTTCCATCTATCTTAACGGGAGATATACACCTAGGAGCCGGAAAAAGGTCATTTTTGTGATTTTTTTCAAGGAAAACTATTTGAAATTTCGGACTGGGGTTTTAATTATCTAAAAGTGTATACATTAAAAAAATATGTTTAATTTTCTTTATTTAAAAATATCATAAATATACAAGGATATTGTATGACCCTTGGAGCGTCGTAAAAAAATCTGCGTATACGGTACCCACCGGCGTTTCTTCAAAAATCATCTGAAAAAAAAAACCAAAAAGAGTATTAAATTAGATACTATAATCTAGTACTTGTCATAGCCGATTTTGAAAATATCGATTTATGACAAAATGGCGGTCGTTTGAACATAAATAGTGATTTTTGGGCCAAAAATTAGTTATTATTTTGCCTCTAAAACAAAAACTAAGTAACGGAAAAAAAATCCTATGACAAGTACTAGATAATGGTGTATAGAATAACCAGAAAAAACCTCAAGGCAATCGGTTCATTGGTTTTCGAGAAATTTTGGGTACCGATTTGAAAAACGTGATTTTGAGAAAAACGCGTTTGAAAATTTGGGAATGAATAAATCATGAAATTTGTCAACTTACATGGAATCATCGATACCAGGCCCATAGT
The DNA here is from genome assembly GCA_944452715.1 of Ophion slaviceki. NCBI lineage: Eukaryota > Metazoa > Arthropoda > Insecta > Hymenoptera > Ichneumonidae > Ophion > Ophion slaviceki. The sequence goes on from OX101794.1 coordinate 23,431,887, forward strand.
GTAGGTCTTCTACGGTCGACGAAATGTTCATAGCTTCTAAATCCTCAACCTCGACCATCTAGATGTTTATCTCTCCTTAATATTCTAGTTTCATAGTTTTGAAGTTCGCATCGTTGAGATGCAACGAAAATTCTCCTTCATTTTGTCATTTCTTTATTTTTGTTACTGTCTAAACGGCTTTTTTTCCAAGGTTGGATCATGGAACTCTAATAAGGATCTTCAAAAATATTCCAGTGCTTTTTGTAGCCTAAATGGGCCGAAAAAGAGTTTGGGTAATACGAAAACAAAATTTCGTTGCATCCCAACGATGCAAACTTTAATAACACCTAGCTTTTGGAGTTGCCTAATGTAATCCCATAGTTGTTTACCCAGTTGCTTTTTCAGTTGCACCTCAATGTTACGGTCTACTTCCATCCCCTTGCTCAACCATTGATCCAGTTTCTTTACCATCTCTTGATTGTAGAGATCTCTTTACCATCCCTTTACTTTTGTACACTCGCAAATGTGTCTCAAATTTTCATTTGCCTCTTTGCAAATTCTACATTTGGAGTCTGTATACCCTTTTTTTCCGTCCCTCCTCATATTACCACATCTTATCCTTGCCCATCTTTTTTTTATATCTCCGCTGATCGCCTTCCCAAAATCTTTTCATGTGTGTTCCTGTGTTCCTGTGCTTGTATTCTTTGCAGTATGTGGACACGTCAACGTTGCTCCAATCTTATTGAATTCCGCGTTCAATTTGATTTTTTGTGCCTCTTTCTATTTTTTTTCTTTTGCTCCCTTATATTTCCATTCTACATGGATGGCCAGATTTCTCCCTGACCTATACCCTCTCCATGGCTTCTTTTATTTCTTTTCCCCATTTTGATGTATTGCCACTTGCGATTGCTCGTACCTCCTTCCTTGGGCATTTTTTAGGCCACCTACCATCCTCCATCTTCATTATTTCTTCTAAATATGTTGCGGCGGTTTTCCATCTTTCGACATCCATTTCTCTGCATTCCGCTTCGATTTCATTTTTTATAAATTTATACAAAAATTAGCCTGATTCTAGCAGGAGCCCCACTTCCGAATATATATATATATATATATATATATATATATATACACCATTCCACGCCATTTCACCTAGACCGTGACCCCGACCATTTTTGGTATTCCTGATTTTTTTTTGTAAAATGGTACATGGATGGAATATCGACACCAAATTTCAGATTTTTATCTCTACCCTTTTAGGAGTTATAAGTTTCCAACAAATGTCGGTTTCGGAAGTTATGGAAACGTTTAGACGCGATAACTTCTGAACTAATTGAGATGTCGACAAATGTCACTATATAATTTTTTCCATTTTGAAGCCATTTTACTTTTGTTAAAAAATATTAAAAAAATGATCAATTATCAATGTCTACGTTTTTTTGGCCTCAAAGTGAAAACTATTTTTTTCAAAGATGGATGCCTTGTTATATTTTTTTCAAAAAATTCTCTAAAATAAAGTGACAAATTCTATGACTTTTAAGTTTGGTCTCATCGTGGGCCCATTTATCCTTCTATTTTTTTTCATATTAATCATATTTTCTGCGAAAATTTTTATCATTTCAATCTCCAATAATGCTATTAATGATTTTGTGATTTCCAATTCGGCTTCGTCAGGCCTGAAACGGTTTATTTTCAATTTGTGCTGAATGTAACGCAAAAAAATGATGTTTATTAAAAATCATTTGCCGAAAAAAAATTATTTCTTCCTGCAAATACTTTTCACTTTGTTTTCTCCATTATTATTATTACAATAATATTGATAGCAATAATAATAACAATATATTGTTACGTCCCATTACATGTCATCCTCTTCTTTCGAATTTCGACGAGAAAACGAAAGGTTTCGAAAAAAGAATATTCGTTCCCCACAAATTTGGCAAACCGCTGTGTCGCGCCATTTTTTTTCGCCACTCCTCGTCGGCCGTTGATTCAATTCTCATTGCGGCCAATTGGATGACTCGTTGGAAAAAATTACTCCCGCGGCTTACATTGCTCTCGTTTTGCTGAAATTTCTTCGGATTCACGGGAAACAAACACCGTAGGCTGTCTATTGCGTCGGACTAAAGGGAGCTGCGTGAGCCGAGGGAAACGAGGGGGCCAGTAGAGGGTTAGGGGATTAAGTACGGAGACTGGAACGTGCTTAATCCGAGAATGAGACAATTCGCATAGTCAGGGGAGTACGCTCACTGTGAGATTCAACTTTATCTCTACTCTCCATACAAATATAGACGGGTTCGAGTGTGTAGGTCTATAAATAGAGATATGCATGTGCGTGTGTTTGTGTGTGTGTGTGTGCTAAACGACGAAAACGAGACGACGATTAATACAATAATTTCAATGTAATACGAGACAGGCTCGCGTCAATGTGCTCGAATGCTGACGTCACTCTCGGTCTCCTCGTTTGCCAACTCTTTGACATTATATCTGGGCATTTTAATAGCCAGCGCCCCCGAGTTCTCGCTGGTATCAGGAGGATTATTTTTCTTTCCTACGAACGCTGACGACCAGAATACATGCACGGTATTTTTTATACATTAGTATACAGGGTGTTGGGAAGGTCGATGTAAAGCCTTAAGGGGGTGATAGATCACCTCAGGAACATATCTAACCTAGGTTACCTTAGTCCAAAGTCTAATTTCGAGTTATCATGGTGAGTATGATTTTTGGATAATTTCCCAAAATTAGGTACGTGAGAACGCCAATACGGCTGTTGCAACGTAATAAAGATAGTAAGAATTGAATGGAAATAGGCGGAAAGAATTCTTGAGATTTTGATGACTAGTTTCAACGAAGAGTAGAGCGTTTTGTCTGTCTCGTTGTCGAGATATTCGTGAAATAAAACAGGAAATTTCAGCTGATCGCGTAAAACGATGAAGCGCCCTACGGCACGTGGCAACGCTGCTGTCAAGTCGGCCATTTTGAATAGGCGCCAAAAATTTGAAACGCACAAACTATTGCTTCCTTGCTATAAATTTCTTACCGCGGTTTCACAAAGAGTATTTAAGGCGTTACCCCCACTTGTAGCGCAAAAAAAGGCCTTTTTCATGAATTTTTTTAAAGAAAACTACAAAACTTTTTTAATCGATCAATATACCATCTTAAAGAACACATCTTGAAGAACTTTCAGTAATTTTTTTATTGAAAAATATTACATTGTTTAGTGGCAAATGGCCGTCAATGAAATAATGTTTTTATATACACGGTTTGCGGTGACCAACATTGCGGCGAAGTGGATCATCTGGAAAAAAAACTGCGGATGGATTTAGTCAAATATAAGTATAAACTAGTCTTTAATCGAAGGATTTTTAAAAATATTCATTTTTCACAAAATGGCGGACAGTCAAAGTTAATGGTTCGATTTTAACGAAAAAACGGCCGTTTTTGGGCTATAAAACGGCCATTTTTTTTTTTTCGAAAAAAAAAATCGAACGATTAAAGACTACATTTTTATGTATTAAATAAGCCTGCAAAATTTCAAGAAGATCGGTTCATTAGTGTTCGAGTAATCTTGGTCACCGACTTCAGAAATGCCATTTTGAGAAAAACGCGTTTAAAGTTTCAATTTCAGTTTACACGAAGAAAATATTTTTTTTTGTAAACTTACATAGAGTCATCTATTCCGGGCATAAAAAAAAACTGCACTTCAAATTGCAATTCAAAAAAATGCAATAAAAAAATCGATTTTTTCAAAATCGCAAGTGGGGGTAACCCCTTAAATGTTTTGAATCATTCTTTACAGAAGCTGCAGTGCATGTGTTTCGACATAACCTTCAAATCAATTACGCGTCGTCCCTCGACTGCGCATTCATTTTCCGGCTCAACTACTTTTTTCCGCCGCTTTCCAGCTCGTACTTGCTCCAACCGTCGATTGTACTGTTTTTCGGTTTGCATTCTTCCCCTTCCATCTTTTCATTATCGCCGAACAAAAAAACGGAATTCGCGAAGGATGTTCGACAGCTACGCGCTCACGATGTGGCGTTTGTATCTGAGCTCAGTGATACCAGTTACTGAGAACTAAATTGCGCGTTTGCCACATTTCAACTTGGTCAATAACTTATTCGCGATGTGAATAAACGAAAAAGATTAATAACATTTCTAAACAGTCAATTATATGCATTCCACATATTTTTTAGCTGAAATTTATTTATATCCCCTCTTGCCGCCTGCCCCGGAAAGACCCTGAGCAGCCTCCTCAATAAAGATGACAATTCGATTGTAAAAAATCGTTGTTTTCCATTCAATTTCATGTATAATACATGAAATATATATTTTTTAAATCAAGATGTCGGAGTAACCGTTAATCTTTGACATAAGTTGCATTTCAATGTCTTGTCAAAGAAACCCCACACTCGAGGTTACATTGACAGTTTGAAGAAATATATACACTACCGTCCGAAAGTTTGGAAACACTCGCCCCGGTTCCGAGCCACGCAAGAAGTTACATCGTTCTTTTAAAAATGACGATATCTTAATTTACCAAGCGGCATTTCAAAAGGGACACAATCAGCTTCATTTAGCTTAAAAAAAATTACAATTTTTTTAAACCGGTACACAGTTTGAAAGATGGTCGTTTTTTAACGTTTCTTTTTGGGGGTTGAAATTTTAGCGCACGACTCGTGAAAGAAACGTTTAACCGTTTTCCCCATGAAAAACTTAAAGCGGGGAGTACAAGCTTCAATTTTGTTTTTCTAAAGTTTCGGACGATTTTTTTTTCCATAAAAATTTAACTTTTTGCAAAACACGACCATATTTATAAAATGTAGCCTAACTCTCAAACTACTGGGTTTTCGTAAAACTACTAAGAGGGTAAAAAGTTACATACAGTCATTTTGGATTTACCAAAAAATGTCAGATTAAAAAAAAAAAAAAAAATTCGAAGAAAAAAAAATTCAACACGTTTTCTTAAGTCAACGAAATATTTCTTTATCTTTAAAAATCGGTTATCTTACCTCATCTACACGGCTTTTTCATCGAAAAGCCGCCTTTCGCTGCGATCACAGTTTTCACAAGATGTGGCATCCGCTCGATCAACTTGTCGATTTGACCCCGCTCCAGACTGACCCAAGCTTCTTGAAACTTTTTCCACAAATCCCCGGGAGATGGGAGACAACTTGTTCTTATTTTTTCAATTTTTTTTTCAAACAAAAAAAAACGAATTTTTTAATTTTTTTTTATTTTGAACTTTTTTTTGGGAAATCCAAAATGATTGTATGTAATTTTTTACCCTCTTAGTAGTTTTACGAAAACCCGGTAGTTTCAGAGTTAGGCTACATTTTATAAATATGGTCGTTTTTTGCAAAAAGTTGAATATTTATGCGAACAAATCGTACGAAACTTTTTAAAAACGAAATTGAAGCTTGTACTCCCCGCTTTAAGTTTATCATGGACAAAACGGTTACATCTTTTTTTTCACGAGTCGTGCGCTAAAATTGCAACTCCCCAGAAAAGCCAAAAACGACCATCTTTCAAAGTGTGTACCGGGTTAAACAAAATCGTAAATTTTTTTTGACAAAATGAAGCCAAATACGTTCCTTTTGAAACGCCGCTTGGTAAATTAAGATATCGTCATTTTTAAGATAGTTCCTCTGCGAAAATCTCAACCAAAAGTTTACATACCATGTTCATGTTTAAAAGATTGATAATTGGTTTAATTAGTAATAAATAAAATTAAAAACTACGCAATATTGACTCGGTACTAGTAGATAATACGATGGATATCATTTATTGCCGTAAAATATATTTTATATTGTGTTTTTGATCTACCATTGCCGGTAAACTTTTTGCCGGGACTGTCCAGGCTTTGCCCCAATTGTTTTTTTTCCAGGCTTTGCCAGGCTCTGCACCAAAATTGTGAGGGCTTTTCATGGTTATATCTTGGAAACTAGATGGTGAATCATTCTCATTTTTTTTTCACATTTTTCGTGATATCTTACTCTAGCTTATCCTCGTTTTTTATCAATTTCTTAATTTTAGTTTTGACGGTAAAATTAATGATGCTCTGTTTGCCAATCATAACGCATTTGTTGCGTGTAAACCAAGCCAACTTTAAGTGTAAATATCTCAGGTTTGGGGTGGTCAAACTTATTCAAATTGCACAGATGTTTGGATAATGTATTGAATAACATATATGTCAAATTTCAACCATTTCTTAATTCAACTATTCTGTGGAGGTACTACCTTAAAAGAGCGATGAAACTTCTTGTGTGGCTCGGAGCCGGGGCGAGTTTCCAAACTTTTGAACGGTAGTGCATATAAAATTGTGGGGGCTTGCTGGGGCTTGACTTTCTTATTTGTTTCTACCAGCCAAAGAACACGTTGTTCTATTGGAGCAAAAGAAGTTGGTATTTAGGATGTTAACAAATTTACCTACAAAAACCTTCCAAAACCTCAAGTCACCCCTCATTTTACGGTACTCTATGTTCGCCACGAAAAAATATGGCGCGCAATTAAAAATGTCAGGTAATTTTGTGACACCCTTTAGTTGTCGCCTCACCCGGTATATGCTTGTCCATTTCGTAGGTTTCGTTTTGCATTGCCGGATGTTCGTGATACAGTCTCACATGTATACAATTTGATACGTTTATTGTAAATGCATGTTCTCTCGTTGCGTATTTTTGCCAGTCCACCGGAAGTCTTATCCGTGTTGGAGCTTCGGCAACACGCAAAATGAGTATTCCGTGTCGGTACACCTTTTGGCAGACGATTATACGTGTATACAGGTAGATTTGGTCGATATGATTACACATGTAGGCAGTCTTGATCCTTCTGAAACGGAAGCGCGCACGAAAAGCCCTCCTTTGACGTTAATTTCGCGCTCGGTATGCACGTAAGGAAATTGGGGAGATGAAGCTTGTGGAGTTGTGATAGCGAGCGAAATGTTGCGTCTGGACGATTCGAAACGTACGCGTGAACCGTATGAGGAGGACGAAAGGAAAGACCAGGTGCGGACTAAAATTAGTATCGGAAATTCGGAATTTTGGATAAACGAGTGTTGAAAAAAAATAATGCTGATAACACGAGTTGTTGGAAAATGAAGTATTGAGCGCTATGAGGTTGAAGTTTGCATCGTTGGAGGGCAATGGAAGTTGATATTTCTCAATTAACGCGTGTTTTTTTACGGCTTTTTCAATGATTTTTTACGGGCAAAGCATCGAAATAATCAATCTCATTGTTTTTGCATAATCTTTATTAACATTTAAATAAGCTTTACAAATTTTTTGAAGTCAAAATATATAATAGAATAAACGTTATAGTGGCCGACAGGAAGATATCAAGTAAAAGAGGTGCTTGACGGTGACCAAGATTGCGGCTGTTCTGCTTATCTGAAATCAAAAAACCAAACGGCATTTTAATCTTCATATTTAAGACTAGCGATTGAACTAGAGTGAATTCTAAATTACAGAAATTGACTTTTTTATACACTTTTGAAAATTACATTCTATTTTTTACTCATTTTTTCTTAAGTTTTTCGCTCGTACAAAAAAAACTATCGAAGCAATCATGATAATCCTAGTTCAATCGCTGGCTTATAACATATTAAAGATGCTGTATAAATTTGAACGAGATCGGTGCAGTAGTTTCTGAAATATCGTGGTCACCGTTTCGAAAAATGGTGTTTCGAGAAAAACGCGTTTGAAAGTATACCTGCTCCGTATACCTGCTCCGTTCCAGGGCCGTAACTTGTGAACCACTTCGAATATCGAAAAATCCTTTGGCACACATTTTCTACACATGTTGTAGATGTGATTTATGAAGAAAAAAAAATCGATTTTTTCGACCCGAGAAACTAGCGGACCGCCTTAAGGGAAGGTTCTGCCTTGTTGGGCCAAAAAATGTTCGATTTTTCACCAATTTTTCATGCGGAAAGTATGAAATATTGAATGTTGATATTTGGTATGCTGACTAAGCGGTCTTTATTGAACATCAGAATATTTTTTAAGGTTTGGCAAAACATGGTGGTGGAGGTGGGAGGAGCCACGTATGTCGGTGCGGCTGATGACATTCTTCGCTTGCGGAAGTCCTAAGTCCCGAACAGGTGATCTGGTGCAAAAAATCAAACATATTTTTACTTTGTACAATATTGTGTATAAGTTGACCTAGAATCGAGAAGAAAAATTGAAAAATAAAAAAATTGTGAGCGAAAAACTGCGAAAATATTTGGGAAAAAACAAACTTCCTTCCGATCGCTCGCTATTTTTTATTTTTCAATTTTTCTTCTTCATTCTAGGTTAACTTGTACACAATATTGTACAAAGTAAAAATATGTTTGATTTTTTTTGCTTCAGATCACCTGTCCGGGACTTAGGACGTCCGCAAGCGAAGAATGTCATCGCCCGCGCACCAACATACGTGTTTCATACTTTTCGCATGAAAAATTGGTAAAAAATCGAACATTTTTTGGCCCAACAAGGTGGAACCTTCTCTTAATTTAACTGATTTTGGCATGTATTCATTATGTTGAAGTTTGCATCGTTGAGACGCAGCAAAAATAATTTTTTCACAATTTCCAATTTTTCTTAGCAAATCAAAGCTGCTTCGAACTTATTAAAGATCGTTATCAGAGGCATACAATCCTAATCGATGAAAAATGATTTCGAATAACAATAAAAGTGGAGAAAAACGAAAATACAAAAGAACTTTCGTTGCACTTCAACGATGCAAACTTCAACATTATATTTTTCTACAAAAATCCCACAATAATTTGTTAAGATGATTATTTAGCGATCCATTATATGACTCTACAAAAAGGTCGTGTACAATAATGAAAATGTAAAAAAGACCTCTCGTTGCGTTCCAACGATGCAACCTTCAACACCATTGAGAGTTGACTATCGAAAAAATGAATTATTGAAGAAAAGGGTATTGAGAAAAGCAACTGTTGAAAAGTTCAGCTATTAAAAAAATAACCAATGGAAAAGGTATTTTTGGAAAAAAACATCACCTACTAAAAAATGCCCTATCGAGAAAATCGAATCCTCTAAAATTATTTATTCAAAATCAACGAGTACGAAACTTATCGTTAAAAAAATCAACTATTCGAAACACTTGCTATTGAAAAAGTGGACTTTTGAACAATCAACTATTGGAAAATCAACTATGGAAGAAATTAATTATCAGAAATTCACTATTAAAAATGAACAATCAAAAATTCAACTATCAAAACGCTATTTAAAAAATCAACTATTAAAAAAATGACGTAAGCTCCTACTGAATTAAAATTTAGAAAATGTATTCCATTGAATAATAAATTATCGTAAGATTCATTGGCATCACCCTCTAGCATCCCTTCTAACATGCAAAATTGACACGTGGGATAATAAAACGACACAGAAGTTGTCCACTCCAGAAGAATTATCAAGGCGCCACATGGTGTTGAAGTTCGCATCGTTAGAATGCAACAAAATAATGTTTTCCCCCTAGTACCCAATTTTTTGCCACATTTGGGCTATAAATATCACTGAAATATTTTTCAAGACCCTCATTGTGGATCCATAACCTAAAAATGCGAAAGAAGAGTTTACCTAGTGCTTAAAATAAAAAAAAAACAAGGTTTGTTGTATGGGGTTGAAATTTGCATCGTTGGAATGTAACGAACATTCATTTCAATTTTTTATTTCCATTATTATCGAAAATCATTTTTCGCAATTTTTTGTTTATCGCTAAGTAAGAATTCTAAAAAAATGTTTGCGTGATTTTCGTAGCTCAAATCTGCCCAAGGTAATTTGGGAAATTAATAGAAAATCATTTTCGTTGCATTCCAACGATGCAAGCTTCAACGTAATTTTGTTGTTGCATTCCAATTGCGCAAACTTCAACACCATGGCGCCACCTTCTCATGCGCGAGTTTCACGATTCGTTGACATGTTTCCATTTTTCGTATCAAGGGACTTTTCTACTGTGCACATTATCCATAAGCTTGAGTGTGTGTGTGTGTGTGTGTGTGTGTATATATATATATATATATATATATATATCAAACTATGCAGCGCAGTCACCGCACCGACTAAAAATAGGATATACGTCTCAAGTAGCATGTGCGTTACGCTTCTATCGTACGTAAAAGTGCGTCTTACCGCGTGACGATAAGCCAGATGCTGGAACGAGATACGTATGTACTACACGACAAGGGAGGAAAAGGGAAAAGTAACGACTACTTTTGGGAGTCGGGAACACGAGCAGTGGGTTCATCGTGAGAACCACGTAACAACGTATGCCGATGAGATTGACACAGTTTGACGCAACAATCCCCCTTTCCCCTCACCGTTCTTTTTTTTTTGTCGTTTTTCCGTCGACTCGACGTGCCCGTAATTCCAAACTTTTCGTAGGAGGCTGCACAGATTAAAGTGCGATCGAAGCTCGCCTAAAGAAATCACTGACCGAGTTTTCTTGCTCTTTTATGATGACATTGAAGTTTGCATCGTTGGCATGCAACGATAATTAATTATTTTTATTTGCTCTAATATTTTTTGCCGCTTCAGGTTGTGAAAATCGTTCAAATGTTTTTACGTATTCTCATTAGAAACTTACGACCTCAATTTGCAAAAAAGGCTTCGGATAATGATAAAAATAAAGGAATAAAAAATGCAGAAAAAAATATCGTAGCGTTTTACAGATGCAAACTTCAACGTCATCTTTTATGGCAGTTTGTATGTGTGGGATTAATCGTTTTTTTGCTTCGTTTTATTGTTTGTTGCAGACGTGGTTCTTCACGGACAAGGAGGATCAGTATTTTCAAAATCAAACGAGTGAGTATAAATATATTTGCATGTGTGTGTATATATATATATATATATATATATATATATATATATATATATATATATATATATATATATATAGTTTAATTTAATAATAATATCGATGTAACTCAATTTTAAGTAAATTATTCCAATTATGATATTGGAGTATTATAATTGAAGGAGAGTTATAATATTAAAATAAAAAAAAACCGTTTTATGATAGAAAAAAGCGCTCTTAATTCATAAAGCTCTTTCGTACAGTTGCCAAAATCGAGGTTGCTCACCATGTTTGAGGTTACATCTTTGGACTGCATCGAAAATGTCTATTTAATTTTTTTACTGTGCCGTTTATACCCTGCATTATCTTTTTTGCTACACTATTAAAAGTGAAGTCAATAATTGAAAAATTGAAGAGAAAAACCTTCGAGCTACTTTCGTAGCTTGAATCTACCAAAAAAAAAAATGTAACGATGTTAAAGTTTGCATCGTCGAAATGCCACAAAAATTAGTTCTCATTAATTACTATATTTTTTTCATCTATTTAGGATGTGAAAGTCGTTTAAACGTTTCTACGTATTCCTAATACAAATGTACGACCTCAATTTGCAAAAAAAGTTTTCGAATAATGGTACAAATGAAGAAAATTATGGTTTTATTCATTTGCTCCAATTTCTATTGGCAAATCTTAGCCACGAAAATCGCTCAACAATTTTTAAATGTACTTATTCGGAGATCTATAATGTTAATTTTCAAAACATATTTTCAGAAATAATGCAAAGGAGAAAATAACAAAATAATAATGAATTTTCGTTGCATTCCAACGATGCAAACTTCAAGAACATAAAATGTGGGTAATTCAAATAAACAAATCGAAATAAATTCATCATTACATTCACAAGATGCAAAATTCAACGTCACGACTTCGCTGGTGCTAAAGTTTGCATCGTTGGAGCGCAACGAAAATTCTTTTTTACATTTTATTTTCGTTTTTTTAAACTATTATCGACGATCTTTTTTCATATATTTCTATTGTAGATCGCTAAGTAAGTACCTAAAAAAAATGGTTGCGGCATTTTCGTACGAAAAATCGGTTAAAAAAAGTTGAAGGAATTCAGAGATATTAATTTTCGTTGCAGTCCAACGATGCAAACTTCGACCTCATTGAGTCTTGGTCTTTTTTTTCAATAAGAGGGACGAAAGTGAGCGGCATTTTTTTTTCAACCGCTTCAAAATCGAGTTTTTTTTTTGAAAAACAACAAAATCAAGTGTATTTTATTCTGGCGCGAATTTGCCTCTCCCGTTTCGCGTGGCAATAATTTTGCACGTCGCTCGCGAACGATCGTGCACTCGTTGTTCGTACGGTCATAATTGTTCGCGTCGGGTGAAACGAGATCTCGTGCAGAGAGCCGAAGGATTATGTGCAACGGCAGGGAGAACAAGAGCCTGCACGTACACGCGGCGCTTGCTCTCGAAGCATTCCACATCGAATCGCATCTTGCTGATCGCCGTTCGAAATACGATGTGTGCTGTTCAGAGCCATTTTAGATCGTCAATCACTTTGAACGCCCGTGTCAGTCTGCGGGAGACAGGGAGACGGAGAGAGAGGAAAATAGAAAGATAGAGGCGACGAGAGTCGGCGATTGCTTCGTAGAAATTAAATGTACGCATTTTTTGTCTATATTTTTATTATTAAGTGAATCTCTTTTTTGTTGCGAGTCGAGGTCGTAAATCTTTTATAAAGATACGTAGGAATTTTCGAGTATTTTTCATGGTCTAAATCGGTCGAAGAAAAAATTGAGCAATTAAAAATAATAAATTTCCGTCGTATTCCAATGATGCAAACTTTGTCATCATTTTTCCCCCACATTTCTAAACGTAAACACTAGATAGCTTTGGACTTTGGAATTTAGTGAACATTATTATGAACTGTAAATTTTTCATCTTTTACACATCAGGAATATTTTTTATGACGGTGAAAAAAAAATCGATGCATCGTTGCAAACCAACGATTTTTTTCCTATCTCGATTTCTATATTTTTATTTTTACGTAAAGCCCTTTTTTTGTTGCAAATTGAGGTCGTAAATCTCTTATAAAGATACGTAGGAACGTTCCAGAGTTTTTCATGCTCTAAATCGGGCGCAGAAAAAATTGAGCAATCAAAAAGAATAAATTTCCGTCGTATTCCAACGATGCACACTTTTTCATAATTTTTTTCTCCAAATTTATAAACATAAACACTAGATAGCTTTGGACTTTCAAATATTCTAATATTTATAATATAATTCATCAATTTTTTGAACATTGTTTACATAATTTTTGAGGGCTCTAAAAATCTACTGAACATTATTATGAACTGTAAGTTTTTCGTCTTTTACACAATAACATTTTTTATGACGTTAAAAAAAAATTCGGTGCATCGTTGGAAGTCAACGATTTTTTTCGATTCTTCATTTCTATATTTTGATTTTTAAGTAAAGCCCTTTTTTTGCAAATTGAGGTCTTAAATCCCTTATAAACATACGTAGGAACGTTCGAAAGTTTTCCATGCTCTAAATCGGCCGAAGAAAAATACGAGCAATTAAAAAGAATACATTTCCGTCGCATTCCAACGACGCACACTTTGTCACGATTGTTTTTTCCACATTTCTAAACTTCAACACTAGATAGCTTCGGACTTTCAAATATCCAAATAATTCATCAAATTTTTAAATATTGTTCATATAACTTTCAAGCGCTCCACAAATTTACTGAACATGATTATGGACTGTAAATTTTCGTGGAGTTGAAGTTTGCATTGTTGGCATGTAATTAAAATTCTTTTCGATTCCTTATTTTCATTATTATCCAAAATTATACTTTGCAGATTTAGGTTGCAGATCGTTAAATAAGAATACAAAAAAATGTTTGCGTGATTTTTGTAGCTCGAATCTGTCAAAGGAAATTGGGGAAATAAAAAAAGTCGTTTTCGTTGCATCCCACCGATGTAAACTTCAACGTCATGAGTTTTCGGGCTTTTTTTTCAATGTACGTATATTATATTCGAATTTTTAAAATCTATAATATTGAAGTTTCCATCGTTGGGATGCAACGAAATTTTTTTACTTTACTGCCCCACTTCTTTCAGCCTATTTAGACTACAAAAATCACTGAAACATTTTTGGAGATTCTTATTAGAGTTCCATGACCAAAACTTGGGAAAAAAGGGTTTGGATAGTAATAAAAATAAAGAAACGAAAAAATGAAAACGAATTTTCGTTGCATTCCAACGATGCAAACTTCAACACTATAAAAATCTTCTAGGTAATTTAAAATAATTTAATTTAAAATAATTAAAATAAGAATAAGAAAAACACCATTGTTTTTCGGCACTGTCGAAAGTAAAAGGGATTATTTCTTTTTTCTCTCCTCTTTCTTTCTCCCTTTGCCGCAGTCAAGAAAGTGCAATTTTCTCAAAGTTCCGTCGAGCGGAGCCTCATCCCGAGACTCGGCAATGCTCGCAATTGTCTTCTGTACGAGAAAGTTGTCGCGAATTGAAGTATAATACAGAGGGGCTTATAGTCATGATAAGTTTGTCATTTCGCTCGCTCGCTCGAGGCCTTCCCGAATAATTGTAGTTTTCGCGACGTAGTCACGTAGATTTATAATTTGCTCGGGCTTGATTGAAGATTACTTTCCGCGGACATGTTCCCTCCACTTCATCATTGCGGTGGATTCTTCTTCTTCGGCTTCGAGCGGTGTAATTCTACTCTGCTTCAACGTACATGTGTGTGTGTAAAAGAATATTTCGTTATATAGCATGGTCTTGAAGCTTGCATTTTTATTGCCTCATTTTTATTATTTTACAATATCTTGTTTTGCAGGATTGAAATTCTGGATCTCAAAATGAGCGACTTAAAAAATGATTCAAGGATTTTCGTAACGGAGATTTGCCAAAATAAATTCGAGCAATTGGAAAAAGGATAATTTTCATGGCATTCCAACGACGCAAGCTTCGATCTCATTATATCTTTGCAATGTTGGCTATAAAAGATCTTTTTTTTCAGTGTCAAATTCTAGATTTCTAAATAAGCGACTTGAGGAATTTTCGTAATGAAGATTCGCCAAAATAAATTCGAGCAATTGCAAAATAATCATTTCCATTGCATTCCAACGATGCAAGCTTCAATCTCATTACATGTCTACAATGTTATGGTGTTGAAGTTTGCGTCGTTGGAATGCAACGAAAATTCTTCTCCATTTTTTAATTTGTTCGTTTTGATTACTATCCGAACCCTTCTTCTGCAGGTTTAAATCATAGAACCCTAATGAAGATCTTTAAAAATGTTTTAGTCATTTTTATAGCTTAAATGTGCGAAAAAAGAATTAGGCGTACGAAATGAAATATTGTCGTTGCGTTTCAACGATGCGAACTTCAGTACCATGCAATATTGGCCATCAGGGCCTGGCTTTTTTGAGGATGGTCCTTGAAGTTGTATGCTTAAAAGTTACCTATATATATATATATATATACACACACACACACACACACACTGTAAAGCCTTAAGGGGGTCATCGGTCCCATCGTTAGGAACATATCTAATCTAGGTTACCTTAGTCCAAAGTCTAAGGATTTCGGCTCATCATGGTAAGTGTGATTTTTGGAAAATTTCCCAAAATTAGGTACTAACTCGTTCATATTGGTCAAACAGACACTAATTGCTAACTGAAAACTTATTTGCCTCTTAGCTTAATGTGTATGCAATCGACAAACACCAATACAATCGTCTGTATCCACACAACTAACTAAATGCGAACTAACTAAATATCTCTTGTGTTAATGCTATTTTAAAAAGATGGCATTAACATAATGCTGTTTAAACATTTTTTTCAAAGTCTTTTGATTTTAACTTCTTAAAGTAATCTTCAAGAAGTTAAAATCTTGAAAACTTAATGATTTAGTAAACTAATCGTAAAAATCTTTAAAACTTAAAGATTTTAATTTTAGAAAAAAAATTAAATTTTTTTATAACCAGGTTTAAAAAAAATAGCATTAACATTAATTCTATAAAAAAAAAATAGCATTAACATAAGAGGTAAACGAGTTAGTACCTAATTTTGGGAAATTTTCCAAAAATCATACTTACCATGATAACTCGAAATCCTTAGACTTTGGACTAAGTTAACCTAGGTTAGATATGTTCCTAACGAGGTGAACTATCACCCCCTTAAGGCTTCGCATCGACCTTCCTAACATCCTGTATATATATATAGGTTGACATTATATATATAGACATAGATGTGTGTGTGTGTGTGTGTAGTTATACATACACACGTTTACTTATATAAAATATATCGTTACGCTCCACCAAAGAGATAATAGAACTCTCCTAACTGTATACTCGCGAGTTGGAGAATTGTGCACCGTAATATCTCTCATTCCCTCTCCGCATCTCTCTCCCTCTCTCTCTTTGTCTCTCCTCTTCATTCCCGTGGTAGTCGTGCACTCGGGTACGTATCTTCAGGATGAAGCGGGTCCTGGGGCACGGGTGTGGTCAAGAGTACAGATGAGTAACTACTCATACACTGAGATCACTTCCATGATATTGCACATAACATTGTAGATTTATGATCCGCCTTTGCTTTAAAGAAAAAAAAAATACATATAGATGTTCATAGGGTCTGTCTGTTTTGAGAACGATCCTTAAGGGGTTATCTTTCTAGAGTTAATTACAGGTTAATGTATCTAGAGAAGTGAAAAGAAATCGTCTTTTCTTTTTTGCATTTTCCAAAAGTTTCAAGTGGCAAGAGTATACCTTACAAATTTAATATCGATATCTTCAAGATTGGCGAAGTTATAGAGTTCTAAAAATAACATAAAGCAAACATCTCGAAAACCGCGCGTCTTTTACTAAACTGAAATTCCAGCAGATAGTAGGACACGATCTGGCCTGTCGGCAGTTGCAGAATTATCCATTCATAACAAAACGACGAAAACAAGCCCAAACAAAACACAAAAAAAACCCAAAATATTTTGGTGAAAAATCATTTCGAGGTCATGATATCATATGTCATTGGATTCGTCTGAATATTAGCTACGACGTCTTAATAAAAAAAAAACATGTTCCCATTTAAAAAAAGCATTGATGACCTCGAGAAGGCGAAGACTATGACCTTGACAAAAATGAATTTTTCACCACTGTATCAGCCCTTCGAAATCAATCAAATTACCGCCTGAAATTTTTGTCGTCACTCCAAAGGCAACGGAGATGTTCGGGGTGGTCACGTTAAATAGTCCACCCTCTGTGTGTGTATATACATATATATGGATAAACATAAGGTATTCCACGTGAATCCGGTGAACATTTACCCTGACCCCCGCCAATTCGATTTATTTTTTAAATCTGATTCCATTGACTCTAAAAGACACCCTGATTTTTTTTTACATTTTTCGAAAGAACCCTTGGTCTAAAAAAAAATCTCGGAAAAAACGCCCCGATTAAAAAATCTGAAAAGATTCCCAAAAATGCGTGATTATATGTAAACATTTTCAAGCTATCACCCGCAGTGGAAGTATGATTTTTTCTGTGCTTTTTGAGCGATTAACGTTAAAAGAAAATCCGAAAAATTGACTGCTAGCTGTTCAAGGTTCATGATTGTGATTTGGTTATTCAAAAATGGTCAAAAAAATGCATTGTGAGTATCCAAATATTTAAGTATCCGCCCGAAGTAAGCGGTTCTTGAATTTTTTCGAATTTTTTTAAAAGTTAATCGCTCAGAACGCACAGAAAAAATCACACTTCCACTGCGGGTGATGGCTTGAAAATGTTTACATATAATTACGCATTTTTCGGATTTTTTTTCGGATTTTTAAATCGAAGCGTTTATTTTCGAAGCATTTTTTTTTTACCAAGGCTTGTTTCGAAAAATGTAAAAAAATTCCAAATCGATGGAATCAGATAAAAAAAATCGAATTGGCAGGGGTCAGGGAAAAAGTCCACCGGATTCACGTGGAATACCTCATATATATATATATATATATATATATATATATATATATATCAGTGTTTTGAAAACTGCAGAATTCTGCTGACCTTCATTACGATCCAAAGTGCCCGATATTTCGGCCCGAGCTCATTGCTTGTCGCGGTGGACCGTCTCCTGTAGTACTATAAAGTACACACACATGCAACGCGTGTGGATACTTATATTTGTTGCGTCGATCGATGGAGCGTAATAAAGTCGAGGCAGGCATCCCGCCCCATATCGAAGCTCACGGCTTTAGAACAAGGTAAAGGGATGAGGGAAGGGGTCGTGAGGTGTGGGAGGGCAAAAAGATGAGAAAAAAAAACGAGTGGAGAGGAGAGTAATGTTGGCGAAGATTGGAGAACTCTAGAGAGCGAAAGAGAGACAGAACGAGGGAGAGAGAGAAATCGAGAGTGCTCTGCAGGATCGTGGGAGGGAGGCGCACGCGAGCCCTCGGGCACCGTCCGACCTTTGACCCGAACACGCGCTCTGATCGCTCTGCACCGGTTTCTTTCGCCCCCCCCCCATATATATATATATATATATATGCATATATATATATATATATATATATATATATATATACACATACATAAGGATTTGCTCTTTTATCCTCCTTATTTAAAATTTTATTCCACTTCCCCCCCCCCCACTCTTCCAAGCCCCTTCTACTTTCCTCCATCGTTCCTTATTCATACTTCTCTTCCGATCTTCCTCCGGAGTGAGCTCCTTAAGCACTTCCGTTCGCAATCATCGCACCTGTATTATTATCATCATCATCATCATTGCCATCATCATTATCATCACAACGACGCCTCCGCGGCTATCGTGATTCCTTAACACGCATTGTCATTTATTTGATTGTTATTCGTCTAGATAGGAGGCTGTAAAATGCCTTTGGTTTTTTTGTTTGGGTTTGTTTGGGTTTGTTTGTTTGCCGATGTTTTTTTTTTCGACTGTAACATCATTTTGATGGTCTATACGGACAGTTTTTCGTTGAATGTGAATATCATGGGGTTTTTGGTGAAAACGACATTAAGGCGGATAAATAACTATTTTGGCTAAACGTGAAAAATGGGGTTTTAGACACTTCTGACGTTTTTTTTTGTGGAAATTGAGGGATTTGCGTGACGGGGAGGGTGAATTCGTATTCTGGGGGTAAAATTACATTTTTATGGAGTTATCAAAAAAAATATTGAAAATCCAATTTTTTTGCCATCCCGGTTGAATATAGTGACTGAACTGAATCGGCGATCTTTTTTTTCCTGTTTCGATTTGGAACTCCACTCTGGACCCACCCTCCTTGTCGTCGTTTGCTCTTTGAAATGATATTTGATTTATTGAGCTCCGATGATTTTTCGATTTTTGGCGGAGTTTCAAAGCTAGACCATCGACTTTTGCCATTTTTTCCACGCACTCATTTGCCTCTTTTTCGGCCATTTTTCGAATGCATTTGCCGGCAAAAGTAATCGAGGTATCGGGACGAACGAGGTCTACGAAATGTTTTTTCAGAACCCCTAGATGAGTCTCTGCAACTCAAATAGAACCGCCGAATATGGCCAGAAGGATCGACATTTTTTTCTCTCCATCTTTATACAATTTTAAGGGTTTAACCTGTGAAAAAAAATTCCGCTGATTGCAAAAAACGTGTAGTTTTTCGTCGAGAGCTCAAAATGAATAAAACGAGTATCAAGCCAAGGCGAGTAACGAATATGGCACTGTCGATGGCGTTGAAGTTTGCATCGTTGGAATGCAACGGGAGTTCTTCTTGATGTTAATTAAATTTCTTCATTTTTAGTATAATGCAATTTTTTTCATTAATTGAGGCCGATCTTTACCAACGATAGGAAAAACCATTTGGGTGATTATCGTACCCTGAGTTAGCGAAAGAACATTTGGGACATTAAAGAAAAATTATCTTTGGTTGCGATCAACGATGTAAACCCCAATATCGTGTACTTCCGGGAGCAAATAAACATTTTTATTGCAAAGCGTTTGAATTCTGAATGGAGCGAGGATACTTTGCAACGTCTCGCTGTGGAATATCGAATTTCTAGTGACTCACCCTATATACAGGGTCGACCATTTAACATGATCACCCCAAATATCTCCGTTGCTTTTAGACTGACGAAAACAAACCCGAGCATCCTCAATAAAACCAAAATATTTTGGTGACAAATCATTTCAAGGTGATATTATAGGTCGTTGGATTCGTCTGAATATCAGCTACAACGTCTTAATAAAAAAGAATCAATGACCTTCAGAACGCAAAAACTATGACTTCGACAAAAATGAATTTTTCACCACTGTATCAGCCCTTCGAAATCAATCGAATTACCTCCCGACATTTTTTTCGTCACTCTAAAGGCAACAGAGATATTTGGGGTGGTCACGTTAAAGGGTGTATATATATATATATATATATATATATATATATATATATATATATAGTCAGTTCCTGATACATCGCGATCAATATCTTACGGCGATAGATCGAACATGTTGAAGTACAGTAACGATGATTATATATGGCGATCGCGAGTAAAAAGCGAGCGAATTAATTAGGAGTGTCGCTCGCGCGGCATTGCCGCGAGACCTTTGTGTCTATACGGAGAAAACGTCGCGCTTATACGACCATCGTACGTTACGATTATTAACCTCTTAATTAATTGGTGGTTTGGTTGGTTCGCCCCACAGACGGCCACATGATCAACACCGAGTGCTCGTCCTCTCACAGCAGACGTGCCCTGTGCTGCAAGATGTCCGTCGAGTTCGACAGGTTCCTCGAGAGCGGCAAAAAGTGAGTTGTATACAATTACTATTCGCTCGGGCACTTTTTTTTTACCCCTTCTTTTTTGTCGTCATTTTTTCTTACAATTACTTACTCTGTTGCGGCGACACGCGACGAGCTCGCGTTTTGTACGTGCTCTCGGAAGACGAACCTACGTACACCGATGTCACTTAGGACTTAATTTCAGGAATCGTCGTAATTCAAGATGCGAGACTACGAAATTATTGGAGAAATTTGTTGTCGTTTGGGCTCGTTTATATATACTCGAGATTAAAATGGCACGGATCTTTTTTCTTTCGAGCTTCGTCGCGGGCACTTTTTTTTTGCTCGAGGATGTCGAAGCTTGCGTCGTTGAAATAGTAATGGGGGTGAATTTTTTTGAACGGCCCAATTTTTTTTTTTTGCGGATTTAGAGTACGCCAATTTGAGACGTTTTTTATGATGTTCATTAGAGGTTGATGAACCAAATCTGCGCAAAATGAATTTAGATGGTAATGAAAATAATAAAGGGAATTTTTTTCAGACGTATTTTGGTAGTGAGCGGAAAATGAAGGGAATTTTTTTTCTTCCAAGTTCAATTACCTAACTTTGCTATAACTATTTATAAAATTGTGGAGGCCTACGAATACGTTTGGGTTTATTTTGTGTCCATATTACGAGTAGTTGCAACGATTTCGAGCGGTCGGGCTTGGAAACAATAAAAATCATGCCATTCTTCGAAATGCCTGTTTTGAAAAAAAAATCATCCGAATTTTCGTTGCGATCGGAATTTATTGGAGAAAAAATCATCCGCAACATTCGTTATCTACAGAGGATTGTTGTTTTTTTTCGATCGAGTGTAATCATTTCGTTGGTGAATTGTTTATTATTTTGTTTGTTCATCCGTATAGCCATGATTTCCCATTGCCAACATTCTCGACGATGTTGAAGTTTGCATCGTTGGAATGCAACTGAAATTCTTTTCGATTTTTTCATTGCCTATTTTCATTACCATACCAACTTTTTTTTCTTACATATTTAAGGTCGAGATCTCTAAGAAGGATCCTGAAAAACGTTAAAAAAATGTCAAGCCCTAAATATTCCAATAAAAATTAGTCTATGGAATTTTCATTGCGTTCCAACGATGTAAACTTCAATATCATCATATGCGTGCCTTCGCGCTTATTGCGCTACGTACAATTTTCCGAGACATAGCGTTTTTTTTAATAAAGTTAACGTTTATGCAACGAAAAGCATTTCCTTTGTACACCGACGATGCAATTTTCTGAACTATAAATACGAATTATTAGGGCCGAGCCCTAAGTGTACAACGTTTGCTCCGAAGGGACCCTGCGCGCTTTTGTGTGTGCGCGCACACGTATATTTCGGGCTGTTTGCCCGCGCAACAGGTTATGTCCTATAGGGAGTGGACCTCTCGCGTACAATTTCCTTTGGGGCTGCGGCTTCACTTGAATCCCTCGGCGAGGCTTGCACGGGAGTCTCGGCCTTCCTGCTAACGAAGCCAGGCATCTCCGTCGGGGAATCCTTTGATTTTCGTACGTCCATATATATATATATATACATTTCTACAGACACACACACATACATATGTGTATATATATACAGGGTGTCCCTCTTATCTCTGCCACCCAAAATAATTCGGTAATTATCGACGTCACAAAAAAATGTTCCAGACAAAAGTTGTACAGTGTTGAGGGGGCCATCAAATGCGACCAATTTTTTTATTTATTTCGGCGGAGGCGCTGACGCACAGTAAAGGTCACCTCCACTTTTTAAAAATGGAATGGTACATTTTTCTTCAACCATCTTATGGAGCACCTCAAGCCGCGGAAAATCATTAGGGGGTCAAAGTCGTTCAAGGTCATTCAAGGTCACCTATTAAAATGAAATACCAATTTAAATATCTCGGATCACTACCAAATATTTGGTAGTGAGATATTTAGGTTTGTATAATCGATACTGACCTTTAATGACCTTGAACGACTTTGAACCCTAATGGTTTTTTATGCGGCTTAAGGTGCATAAATCACATTTTCCATTTTGCACGACGACGTTACTTTGTATCACAATTTTCATGTTGGACGACGAACGTTACTTTGTATGGCAAGGTTAACTTTGTATACCTGTTGGCGAATACGACGAGAACCGTAGGGTGGGTTAGGGCGTATTCCAACAATGAGGCGGCGGTGGGGGACAAAACAAAAGAACTTTTTTATAAAATAAGATATTTATTTTTACTTCAACAAAGTACGGAGAAGAATAAAATCAATGTAATGAAATTGGGAAACAAATTATATATATATTGGTAGACGCAAAAAATGAACCGATTATATGGCTACGAGATAACTGCGTTTAAGGGGAAGAGAGGGGAGGGTGATAACCACCTTTCGGCGGTAGGGAAGAATACCACCTTTCGGCGGAGAAGGTATACCACCTTTCGGCGATGAGGATCCGCTTCTTCAGCGTGTGGGAGGGGTTGTCGCTTCTTCAGCGGCAGGGTAGCGCTTTTCAGCGCGGGGGGGTAAGGGGGGAACCACCTCTCGGCGATGAGGATCCGCTTCTTCAGCGTGTAGGAGGGGTGTCGCTTCTTCAGCGGCAGGGTATCGCTTTTCAGCGTGGGGGGTAAGGGGGGAACCACCTCTCGGCGATGAGGATCCGCTTCTTCAGCGTGTAGGAGGGGTTGTCGCTTCTTCAGCGGCAAGGAGTCACTTTTCAGCGTGGGGTAAGGAGGGAACCACCTTTCGGCGATGGGCCGAAGGGAAACTGAGAGAAATTCGGTCCGCGCTCCGAGTCTTATTGACTAGCGCGTACCAGGAGGAAAGTCCGGCGCCTCGAGCGCGGCGGCTAGGGCCCGAAACTTCGGCGAGTTAAAGCGGGAACCGGAGCTTGCACTCCAGTGCGCGGGTCTCCCACCGCGGCGCTGGAGTGCTCGACTCTTCCGGAAAAAATTTGCGCTACGCGGATATCCCGCCGCGGCGCTGTAATCGCTTGGGTACGAAATAACACGAAGTGTCGAGCCTTACCCCGCGTAAACTTTGCGTCGCGTTTGACAGCTCGACGATCGCGTATTTGTTATAAAGTGTTTTTATGTTTAAATTATTTACGAACGCGAGGGTTTAAGGCGGTTAACGGGGAGACGATTTTCGCGCGATCCCGACCGGGAAAATATGCATCGGGGTCCTCGCCTTACTCGGCCCTCGCTTCGGATCTGGTAAGTGTCCATCTGGACAAATGTCGCTTGTCCAGATTAAAAGAAAAATATTTAAATAATAATGAAAATAGATTAAATAAAATACGTGCATAAAGCGTACGTTGATGGGTATAATATTTTTGTGTGCACCGGAGTATTTTTTAGGTTATCCCCGGCGCAGTATT
The DNA here is from genome assembly GCA_944452715.1 of Ophion slaviceki. Lineage (NCBI taxonomy): Eukaryota > Metazoa > Arthropoda > Insecta > Hymenoptera > Ichneumonidae > Ophion > Ophion slaviceki. The sequence goes on from OX101794.1 coordinate 23,455,831, forward strand.
CACTCGGCGAGGAGTTGGGCGAGGACCTTACAAATAAATCAGGTAAGACTTAGCGACTATGTTAAAAATATGTATATATTTTTTGCCTGTACGTACCCGGGGCTTTGAGCTCCCTGCCCCGGTGTCAGAGGCTTCGTCGAGGGTTGTTTCCTCGACGAGTCTCCGCGTCGCAGCATTGGAGCTCACATGCACCGGAGGTAGCATTTGGTGCATAAGAGTAACGCGTGGGTGTGAATCGTGTATAAGTGTTGTGTGCAAGGTGCGCGGACGGTGTGCAAGGTGTGCGAATGGTGTGTGAGTGTACGCAAGGTGTGCGAATGGTGTGTAAGTGTACGCAAGGTGTGCGAATGGTGTGTAAGTGTACGCAAGGTGTGCGAATGGTGTGTAAGTGTACGCAAGGTGTGCGAATGGTGTGTGAGTTGTACGCAAGGTGTGCGAATGTTGTGTGAGTTGTACGCAAGGTGTGCGAATGTTGTGTGAGTTGTACGCAAGGTGTGCGAATGTTGTGTGAATGTACGCGAGGTGTGCGCGAGGTGTATTTTATATATTTCATGAAAACTAATGGTTTGTATGTTTTTCAGGTTTCAAGAAGACGCAGGAGCGAAGACGGCAGCATCAAATTGAGTGTATGCCAGGATGGCGTACAACAAGTGCCCCGTGCGTCGGCTCGATCCTGCGTGTTCCGTATTATTTTCGGGTTGGAGGGTGGGTTTTGGGAGGACGGGGCCGCAAGTTGTAGGGCGACGTTCCTTGTTGAGCTGGAGTTCTTGTAGACGGGCGCGCATCGCGACGGCGTTTTTTGCGGGCAACCCGCCTCGTGGATTCCATGGTAGATGCCCCGCCATGGGGTCTGGAGCTGGTCTGGAGGCCCGCGTTCACCGCGGGTGTTGACTGGACCCCTAGGTCCGTTCCAGTGGATGAAACCAGTGATGGTTCCGGCAGCGAACTGGCCGTAAGGTTTGGCCTGTTCACCTGGTTGTCCCGTCGAGCCGTATGGTTTGGTTCGGCCGAGACCGTAGGTGCCCCACCATGGGGTGTGGTGGTGGTTTCGGTAGATGGGACCAGCGATGGTTCCGGCAGCAAACTGGCCGTAAGGTTTGGCCCGTTCACCTGGTTGTCCCGTCGAGCCGTATGGTTTAGCTCGGTTGAGACCTCTGCGACTTCAGAAACGATGTTGGCGGGTTTTAATACCCCGCCGTGTACCTTGACTTCCCGAAGGCCCTTCTTAATAAGGTAAACCTCGCCTCCGAGATTTTTTATAACAGGATGTGGTCCGTCCCACGGAACCACAAAACCGGCGTGTACTCCCTCTACGGCGCTGGATTGGACATGCGTCCGCGCGTATACGAGATCGCCTGGTTGATATTTAGGTGAAGCTTCAGGGTGGGGAGCGTATTTGCTCTGATAAATCTGTTGATGCTTCTGAATTTGCAGAACCCGTTTCTTCCAATCTTGGGTTTCTGGTTTTGCGTGACCCGGGAATTTCCATTCACCGGGCTGTTGAAGACCTTTCCCGAGCAGCGCTTCACTCGGGGTAAGTCCCGTGGCGGCGTTACGCCGATTCCGTAGTTGGAATAGTATTTGTGGAAGTTGCAGATCCCATTCACGATGCGGCTTATCCCTCAGCTGTAACCTCAAGCCTTTCTTGATCTCCTGGTTACGCCGTTCAGTGGGGTTGGCTCGTGGGTGATATGTTGCAGTTGTCCAGTTGTGAGCTTGCCATTTGGTACATGCATCACGCCATTTGGCACTGGAAAATTGGGGCCCGTTGTCGGACAGGATTTGTTTCGGGTACCCCCATCGGCAGAACACTTCCCTCTCTATCAGGTTTATGACTCTGGTTGCATCGGAGGACCCCATTGGAAAGGCCTCCACCCAACGAGAGAACAAGTCGGTCACCACCAGGATGAAACGCTTCCCGCGTCCTGACCGTGGGTATGGTCCCATAAGATCAACCGCCACCGTTTCCCAAGGTTGACGGGGTTGGTGGGGTCTTAAGTGATCTTGGGACTTCGGCCACGTGGACTTCAGACAAGCGCACACGTGGCAACTCTTCACGTGCTGTCGGACATCCCTTCGGAGATTTACCCACGTGAAGCGGGCTTGTATCAGTCGAAGAGTCTCGTCCATCCCCGGATGACCAGCCATTTGCGAGTCGTGGTAGTACTGGAGCACCTTGATTTTTGCCTCCTGTGGTACTAAAAGTTTCCATTCGTCGTGGATGCGCTTATATATGGCGCCGTCGCGGAGCTCGTAGTCGTAGTTGAAATCTTGCGACTTGAGGATCTTGACGATGTTACAACAGGGTGTGTCCTTTTGTTGGTCCTCGGCTACCACCTCAGCAAGGTTGTACTGCTGGATACCGAAGATCTCAGGTGTTTTTGATGAATTGATTTCGCTAGGACGCTCCGGTGGATGGAGAGGTTCTTCTTCCTCTGTTGTCTCTGGTTCCGTTACTTCTGGATGTTGTGCTAGCACGCCAGGCAGGTCGTGTGCCCTCCCTGGCACATGCTCTACGGTGAAATTGAGCTCTTCTAGGAGTATGGCCCAACGACTCAGCTTGTCCTTTTCATCCTTGGTTCGTTTCAGCCAATTCAACGCTCGGTTATCCGTTCGTAAGATGAACGGACGATCCTCGAGGTAGTTCCGGTAACGTTTGACCGCCCAGACGATCGCGAGACATTCTTGCTCGTTGGTGTGATATCTTTTCTGCGTAGCATCGAACTTGGCACTCGCGTAGCTGACGATGTTCCTGGTTCCATCGGCGGCGAGTTGAAACAAAACGGCTCCCATGCCCTCTTCGCTCGCATCCGTTTGCAGGATGTACGGTAGGTTCGGATCGGGACGACTCAGTTTGAGCGGCCTCTGGATTTGCTGCTTAATCTCGTCGAAAGCCGTTTGAGCCCTTTCGGTCCACTTGAATTTACCCTTTGAGGTTAGGAGGTCAGTGATAGGTAGAGAGGTGATGGCGAAGTGCGGGATGTACTCGCGCAACCAGTTGCACGTCCCCATGAAACGTTGGATATCTTTACGCGTCTTCGGGGTGGCAAAATCGACGATGGCGGCAATGTGTTCTTGCTGAGCCTGGTTACCGGTCGTGTTAACTGTATGCCCCAAGTACTTCAGCTCCGTCTTGCCGAGGATGCACTTCTCGGTGGAGCAAGTGAGTCCATGGGTTTCCAAGCGTTCGAAGACTAAGGCGAGGTGGTTGAGATGTTCCTCCCAGTTGCTGGAATAGATGATAATGTCGTCTAGGTAAACGACACATATTTTGTTGATTAGACCAACGAGGACCTCCTGGCTCATCATCTTCTGGAAGGTATTGGGAGCGTTCTTCAAGCCGAATGGCATAACGCGGAACTGATAAGTAGCCCCGTCTGGCGTAGTGAAAGCGGTGAATTTCTTAGACTCCTCGCACATGGGTATCTGCCAGTATCCGCTTTTCAAATCGATGGTGGAGAAGATCTTAGCTGCACCGAGTTCCTTTAGAGCCTCATGTATCTTAGGCATGGGCTGGGAAACATCCTCCGTGATGCTGTTGAGGCGTCGGTAGTCGACGCAAAACCGTGGAGTATCATCCCTCTTTTTAACGATGACGATCGGTGAGCTGTATGGTGAGGAGCTGGGCTCGATGATACCTTCCGACAGCATGGTTTGGACCTGCTCGTGAATGATCTTCTTCTTCGAGTCGGAGTATTTGTACGCAGGTAGCCGGAAAGGACGGTCAGCAGTCAGTTTAATGGCGTGCCTAGCACTCTGAGTCTGCTTTAACACCCCCGGTGTGTCGAAGAGCCCTTTGTAGTAACTAAGGAGCTCGTGGTATTTTGCAGACCACTCCGAAGGTATCCCGTTCGTCAAGGTAGGTGCGGGACGATGTTGCCCCGGTGTATGAGGGGTTGGCGAATCGATGAGCTGGACCGAGAAACGCGTAAATTTACCCAAGTAAAGACGGCCATTCTGGGTGTTGATAACTGTTCCCTGCGACTTTATCCACGGATAACCCAGGATCAAGTTCTCCCGAGACTCGGGCGCGACCCAAGCTTCCATTTCGAGTGGGTGCCCCTGGACGTGGATTACCGTGGATATTTTTCCGGTGAGAGGCATCTGGGACGTTTTGTCGGCTAGACGGGCGTTAGACGTTATCGGTTCCACGGATACACCCGTCGGGATACAGTTCGGATGTATGAAACAATGGCTAGCGAAGCTGTCGATCGCTGCAGGTATTTCTCGGTCGTTGATGGTTACCAGGATGTGCGGAAGTTCGTTTCTTCCGTCACGTAGGCTGGTGATCCCTACTTGTGGGCTGGGGCGGCTGGTCCGGGTGCTTCCGCCGCCCGTTTGGCGTTTTCCGACTTCGACTGATCTTTTTGTCGTTGTGCCAACACCGGGCAATCCCGATGAAGGTGCCGTTCGGGGCAGTGCCAGCACTTAGGCGGGACGTTTGCAGAAGGTTCAGTATATTTTGCCCCGGGGAGGGTTCCGGTTTTGCCGGGTTCCTCCCTCTTTGGACGCGGTGGAACGGGGTATTCACCTAAGTCATACTCGGCTTCAATAGCCCTAGAGAGCAGACAGGTGAGAGTTTGTGGTTTCGAGGGTCGGATGACTATCCTTAAATTTGGCTTTAATAACTCCAAGAGCGTAGATACTCTGGTTTCCTCGGGTTCAGTCCCTCGGATTCTTTGGTAAAGTAGGAACTTTTGTTGGAGAAAAATGCCCGCATTCTCGCGGTCCCCCTGCTTTCTGGAAAAGAGCTGGGCGTGTAGCCGCGAGAGAGTGACGGGATTATTATATTTTGCTAATAGGAGCTCTTTAAACTTTGGCCATTCAAATTCCAAAGCCTGGTACATCGACCACCATCGCTCGGCGTCACCTTTGAGCCCCTCGGTGGCGGTGGATGTACGAGCTGTATCAGGGGTTAATGTCTGTTGAAAGTATTTCTCGCAATTAGCGAGGAACTTTATTGGGTCCTCGTGATCCGCGCCACTGTACGTAGGTAATGGCGGACGCGGGGGGATGGCTTGAAGAGCCTGAAAAAGGGCCCCGAGTTGGAACACAGGTTCCTGTGGTGGTAGGGCCAATGGAGGTGCCGTGGGTGGCACATCATTATGATGATCCTCCATTATTGTGTGACTTGGACTAGGTTCGGGAGTAGGATTGGGCGCCACCGGGTTTAACACTCCCGGAAGTGAGGTGTTATTTTCGAATAAAACGCGAGTAACCGGACGTTGAGGAGTTCGCTTCATGGGCATCTTCCTCGGGCGTCCGGCACGACGTTTAGGAGGATCGGTTTGGGGAGTTGAGACTCTCATAGGATCGTAGGTGGGGATCACGTTGAACCCCTTAAGCGGCCCCACGTTGGGCGCCAAATTGTTGGCGAATACGACGAGAACCGTAGGGTGGGTTAGGGCGTATTCCAACAATGAGGCGGCGGTGGGGGACAAAACAAAAGAACTTTTTTATAAAATAAGATATTTATTTTTACTTCAACAAAGTACGGAGAAGAATAAAATCAATGTAATGAAATTGGGAAACAAATTATATATATATTGGTAGACGCAAAAAATGAACCGATTATATGGCTACGAGATAACTGCGTTTAAGGGGAAGAGAGGGGAGGGTGATAACCACCTTTCGGCGGTAGGGAAGAATACCACCTTTCGGCGGAGAAGGTATACCACCTTTCGGCGATGAGGATCCGCTTCTTCAGCGTGTGGGAGGGGTTGTCGCTTCTTCAGCGGCAGGGTAGCGCTTTTCAGCGCGGGGGGGTAAGGGGGGAACCACCTCTCGGCGATGAGGATCCGCTTCTTCAGCGTGTAGGAGGGGTGTCGCTTCTTCAGCGGCAGGGTATCGCTTTTCAGCGTGGGGGGTAAGGGGGGAACCACCTCTCGGCGATGAGGATCCGCTTCTTCAGCGTGTAGGAGGGGTTGTCGCTTCTTCAGCGGCAAGGAGTCACTTTTCAGCGTGGGGTAAGGAGGGAACCACCTTTCGGCGATGGGCCGAAGGGAAACTGAGAGAAATTCGGTCCGCGCTCCGAGTCTTATTGACTAGCGCGTACCAGGAGGAAAGTCCGGCGCCTCGAGCGCGGCGGCTAGGGCCCGAAACTTCGGCGAGTTAAAGCGGGAACCGGAGCTTGCACTCCAGTGCGCGGGTCTCCCACCGCGGCGCTGGAGTGCTCGACTCTTCCGGAAAAAATTTGCGCTACGCGGATATCCCGCCGCGGCGCTGTAATCGCTTGGGTACGAAATAACACGAAGTGTCGAGCCTTACCCCGCGTAAACTTTGCGTCGCGTTTGACAGCTCGACGATCGCGTATTTGTTATAAAGTGTTTTTATGTTTAAATTATTTACGAACGCGAGGGTTTAAGGCGGTTAACGGGGAGACGATTTTCGCGCGATCCCGACCGGGAAAATATGCATCGGGGTCCTCGCCTTACTCGGCCCTCGCTTCGGATCTGGTAAGTGTCCATCTGGACAAATGTCGCTTGTCCAGATTAAAAGAAAAATATTTAAATAATAATGAAAATAGATTAAATAAAATACGTGCATAAAGCGTACGTTGATGGGTATAATATTTTTGTGTGCACCGGAGTATTTTTTAGGTTATCCCCGGCGCAGTATTCACTCGGCGAGGAGTTGGGCGAGGACCTTACAAATAAATCAGGTAAGACTTAGCGACTATGTTAAAAATATGTATATATTTTTTGCCTGTACGTACCCGGGGCTTTGAGCTCCCTGCCCCGGTGTCAGAGGCTTCGTCGAGGGTTGTTTCCTCGACGAGTCTCCGCGTCGCAGCATTGGAGCTCACATGCACCGGAGGTAGCATTTGGTGCATAAGAGTAACGCGTGGGTGTGAATCGTGTATAAGTGTTGTGTGCAAGGTGCGCGGACGGTGTGCAAGGTGTGCGAATGGTGTGTGAGTGTACGCAAGGTGTGCGAATGGTGTGTAAGTGTACGCAAGGTGTGCGAATGGTGTGTAAGTGTACGCAAGGTGTGCGAATGGTGTGTAAGTGTACGCAAGGTGTGCGAATGGTGTGTGAGTTGTACGCAAGGTGTGCGAATGTTGTGTGAGTTGTACGCAAGGTGTGCGAATGTTGTGTGAGTTGTACGCAAGGTGTGCGAATGTTGTGTGAATGTACGCGAGGTGTGCGCGAGGTGTATTTTATATATTTCATGAAAACTAATGGTTTGTATGTTTTTCAGGTTTCAAGAAGACGCAGGAGCGAAGACGGCAGCATCAAATTGAGTGTATGCCAGGATGGCGTACAACATACCTTACCGATAATTTATGATTAAGCTCAAAAAAATTATTACTGTTATGGATGTTTATTACCTGAAAAATGTGAGAAAAATTTGGGAGAGAATAATTTTCAATAATAATTGATTTGTCTAAAAAAAAATATCTCATAATAATAAAACAAAGCACAGCTTTGGAACAACGAATCGACCCACTCTGAAAAAAATAGGTGTTACTGTGCACACTTCAGAGTATTTTCTGGAATTTTTTGAGAAAAATCAAAAGTGACATACCGACCGAAAAAAAATATTTTTGTATAATCTTGGCGAAAATGAGCATTGTTTAAACTCAAAAAACTCAAAACAAAATTTTTTCACAAAGTTCATGTAAAATTACAACTTTTTTGTCTTAAATATTTTTCTGTTAATTCAAATGCTCACGAGATATAACGGTATTTTGAAAATTTTGAAATTTTGAAAAACGATAAAATACGATCCAAAAATATTGAAAAAATTTACACTGTTTTTTTTTTCATATAATTAAATAATTTGACGAAATTTTCATTTTTTTGAGAGTGGACAACTTTTTGACCGTTCGAAATGGTATGGAACGCCTCATATATATATACAGGGTCTCCTGTTATGAATGGATAATCCTGAAACTGTCGATATGTCAGATCATGTCCTACTTTATGTTGGAAATTCAGATTAGTAAAAGTCCCACGGTTTTCGAGATTTTGGGCTCTATGTTATTTTATGAAAAAACTCATCTACTTTCGGTTTTTCACATGTCGTTTCTACAAATCATATGAATTGACAATAACTATGCGTAGTACATCTTTTTTACACCGCACGCTGATAAAGTCAGATGTTCGAATTGCTTTGTATGAAAATTCTGCACAAGATCTGTTTTCATAAAGTTTCCTTAACATTTAAGGTTAAAAAGAAGACTTTTCTAGATAAAACAAATAACCGCGAATATTTTTTTGAAACCTGGTAAAAAGTTATCATTTGTAGAAATGGCATGCAAAAAGCCGAAAGCAGATGATTGTTATCTCGAAAACCGTGGGACTTTTACTGAACTGAAGTTTTAACATATAGTAGGACATGGTTTGACTTATCGACAGTTGCAGGATTATCCATTCATAAGAGGACACCCTGTATATACACTGACGTGTATTTTGCGCACCTGCCTCGTGGTTTCATACGCAGTTTTATTACGGAACGTATACATTTTCATCTTCTCGGGGATCCTGGAATACCAGTGTCGCAACTCGAAAAAGCGAGCTCGTTTTGTTTTTTTTTCCAGAGTTTTTTGTTGGCGATTCGGCGGCAATTATTTATAATTGGTCGGTTCGTTCTATGTGGTGTCATTTTTTTGGCATTCCAGGCATCGTAAATATGGTATTGAAGTTTGCATCGTTGGAATGCAACGGAAATAGGTTTTTCCTTATTGCCCGATGTTTTTTTTTAGGCATATTTAGACTACAAAAGTCACTGTAGGATTTTTAAAGATCCCTATTAAGGACCCACAACCCAGAAAAAAAGTTTAGAATGTAACGAAAATAAAGAAATGAAAAAATAAAGAAGAATTTTCGCTGCATTCCAACGATGCAAATTTCAACATCATTTGTGAATACACTTGGTCATTAGATCGGAATAGTTTCTAAAAGGTGTGAAAAAGAATGATTCCTCAACATTTTTCTTTGGCAAGTTGTGAAGAATGGTGTGGTTGCAAAGAATTTTTTGGTTATCGTTGAGAATGTCCTGTGTAAAATGATTTCGTGATAATTGAAAAAAAAGTCGTGTCGACGATTGTTTTTGTTAAATTTGGAGAAAAATAATGTCGGATTAAATTTTTTTGAATAAAAAAGCTTACCGTCGAGAGATGTTTTGTGAAAAAGTGATTGCAAATTCTTTTTTAAACGACGAAGATAAAGTGATGGTATTGAAATTTGCATCCCTGGAAGGCAACGAAAATATTTTTCTTCCGTATCGCCTAATTTTTTGTGCACGTTTGGCCTACCAAAAGCACTGCAACGTTTTTAAAGATCCTTACTAGGGATCCATACGTTCAACGTGAAAAAAAGAGTTCAGAGAGTAATAAAAAAAAAGAAATGAAAAAATAAAGAATAATTGCTGTTGGATTCCAACGACGCAAACTTCAATACCATAAAAAGTTATCGTTGAAAATGGAGAAAATAAATGAAATAATAAAAAAGTTATTAATACAATAACATCTTTACAATTTCATATAAATAGTTTTTCAATTTCCAACGATAACTTTTTCTTCGACTTTTGAGAAAGAATTTGCGATGACCTTTTATTTCGCTAAATAATCTTTTACTCGCAATACGTAAGTAATTGCAGAAAGTAAACAAAATATCAATTACTCCCGTTTTTATAGGCATTGTAAAGGTGCATCGGTTGATTTTTGACGATGCTGCTATACTGACAGAAAAATTCTATTGATATGAACTAATTGCGTCTTTTTGATTTTTGTTTATTTGAATTAACTAGACTTTTCGTGGAATCAACATTTTCCTATTGCATTCCATTATTGAAATTATTCACTTTAAATATATTTATTTATTCAAATCAAAATATATTCAATATCGTCCAATAACTAAATATTTTATTTAATCCTAATAAATCTGTGATTCGGTTTCATTTGCTCAAAAAACAATTTAGTTGATTCCACTAAATGGATCCATTTGATTTTTAAAAATTTAAATTTAATAGAATTTCGTAGAGTCAACCATTTTTCGATTTGATTGAATGGTCTGTGTTTATTGCAATACACATCAAAGAGGTGTGGTGGCAGAGAGGGTGACGAGAGAGGAGATTATATATATATATATATATATATATATATATATATATATAGATTATGTTAGAAAAATATGTAGCATGTTATTCGATAAAACTCTCTAATTATCACAATGATATTAACTAATTGATATAGTTTATGTGATACAGCAAATAATTATGAGAATTCATTTTGTCTCTTAGCCATATCAGGTGAAATAATTTCTTCGATAGAAATCATCTCGAAGAATTACGATACGAAATCGTTGTCATAAAACTCTCAATTAAGTATTTCATTTTATTTTGGTTTTATGAAATATTTTATGTACATAGTACACTTAGATTTACAGTGTACATTGTAAGGAAATAGAGATTTAGTTGAATCGAATCTTTATTTATTCAATTTGAATATATATTCAATATTTAAAAAGAATAGCTGAAACAAATAAAAAATATCTTTGAAACAAATAAGATCGTAGTATGCCGTGAGCCAAGGAAAAAACGTATTTGATTTAAATGGATCCTATTTAAATTAAATCTTTTTTTTTGGGAATGTATTGAAGTAAATCATGATGATGGGAAGCCTGCCCAGATCAAGGTAGGCGAGGACTCGAGGCCAGGCCTTCGCGCCACGTTTCTCCAGGTCTCCCGGTGAACAGGTCCCGGATGACAATCCAAGATGCAGGTACATTACGAAAAACGGAAAGAGGCGCCTCGAGAAACAGGATCCCGCGCGACAAACTTTGATCTTCACTGCGTTCACGTCAAAATATTGTTTTACGGTGAGCACGAGAGGAATCCACTTTAGGTCGTTCAGGTCATAGAAAAACAAGTCTAACTGGTCAATATTGGTCGTAAGCCTTCGATTATCGTGCTTTGTCCATTTCCAACCTCCCTTTCTCGCCTTCGTCCTTTTTTCTAGGGTTTTGGGTGGTTCGTGTGTGGGTCAGAATTCACGTGTACTTCGGCAATCGATTTTCGATGAGTCTGCCAGACTTCTGCACGGCTGTGTGGTCACCCATCCGAGTGTTGGTCCACGCGGCTTGTAGATCGCCAAAGCAAACCCACCGCCCTTCACATCGTTCTCGTTTCTTCCTTGATTTCTTGGTAAATGTGAAAAAGGCAGCCGAATGTTCGCCCAGCTACTTGCACGGCCTATGTATTTACTTTTTCGCCGTGTGTTTGGACAATGGTTGGTCGTGTCCACAAGTTAAATACGTTTTTGAATATTCTCGGTTTCCTCCTTAGGAAGCAGCGTGTAGGAAGGTGGACGTATGCGCGGCCTCGGGTGTGCGTGTGCGTGCATAGATGACGGTGGGAATCGAGCTACTTGACTAACTTACGGAAATAAACATCCGGGCCAGGGATTCCGCGATGAGAGATTCTCATGGGAACTTTGCGGCGTTGCCTTCGATCTTGGCACTTGTACGATTATGAAAGTTTCCCGGAATATTTGGCCACTGCGATTTAATTATTCGTCATGTTTAGAGCATGGATATTAGTTTTCGATAATGTCCAAAAACTGGAATGTCCGATCAAAAATCCGATATTGAAAAACCTATATTGGACTTGAGGCCTTAGGCCACAGTAACGGGTATAAAATCACGTGCGAATTTAACAATATTTTTTCGTATGAAAAAGTGATTCACTCGTAAAATTAATTACACATCTATTTAGTATGAATATCAAGCTGTTAGAAAATATACATATATTTTTTTCGATGTACAAAATGGCCGACTACTAATATTTTCTTTCGTTATCTTTTTTTTAGGCGCTCCGCGGTGTGACATTTGGCATCCACAATTTTTGACCTAGAACAAAAAACAAAAATTCTCGTCAATCTACATTAGAATACCTAGAGAAGTACGTACGGAATTTAAAAAATATTGTTTTATTCAAAAGTTGTAGGTATTTGAACTTAAGAAATGAATTTTCATTAACGCGGTCCTCTAGTATGTCGGCTCTTTTTTTACGGCTTTTTCAATAATTTTTTACGGGCAAAGCATCGAAATAATCAATCTCATTGTTTTTGCATAATCTTTATTAACATTTAAATAAGCTTTACAAATTTTTTGAAGTAAAAATATATAATAGAATAAAAGTTATAGTGGCCGACAGGAAGACATCAAGTAAAAGAGGTGCTTGACGGTGACCAAGATTGCGGCTGTTCTGCTTATCTGAAATCAAAAAACCAAACGGCATTTTAATCTTCATATTTAAGACTAGCGATTGAACTAGAGTGAATTCTAAATTACAAAAATTGACTTTTTTATACACTTTTGAAAATTACATTCTATTTTTTACTCATTTTTTCTTAAGTTTTTCGCTCGTACAAAAAAAACTATAGAAGCAATCATGATAATCCTAGTTCAATCGCTGGCTTATAACATATTAAAGATGCTGTATAAATTTGAACAAGATCGGTGCAGTAGTTTCTGAAATATCGTGGTCACCGTTTCGAAAAATGGTGTTTCGAGAAAAACGCGTTTGAAAGTATACCTGCTCCGTATACCTGCTCCGTACACCTGCTTCGTTCCAGGGCCGTAACTTGTGAACCACTTCGAATATCGAAAAATCCTTTGGCACACATTTTCTACACATGTTGTAGATGTGATTGATGAAAAAAATCGATTTTTTCGACCCGAGAAACTAGAGGAGCGCCTTAAAAAATTTCGTTATAACTGCTCATAAAGTGCTCATAAAATGAAAAGTTTTCCATTAATCAGAAATTCGGTACGTAATTCTCTGCGAAATGCAATTAGGAACATAACTTTTACATTTGAAGCAAATCGAGTGAAAATTGTTGAAGTTATTTGTCACGCCAATTGGAAAAAAGCTGTTTCGAGAAGTTTCGAGTAGTCGGCCATTTTTTACATTGAAAAAAAATATATTTTTTCTAACAGCTTGATATTCACACTAAATAGATGTGTAATTAATTTTATGAGTGAATCACTTTTTCATACGAAAAAAAAATTATTTATTTATTCAAGTCACTATTTATAGACGAAAATGGTACTAGATTTGCCAATAGGCCCGTATAGGCAGCTGCCTAAGGGCGGCAAACTTTAGGGGGCGGCGGATTTTAGAGGGACCTAAAAAGGCCTAGGTAAATGCAAGTGATTAAGATAGGAGGGGCAGCGCAAAGTCAAATGGCCCATACTTAAGCTAATCCTATCGCTTCACACTAGTCGTAACACCGATCATACTTGAGACTTTAGTTTTAAGGCTTTCATACTTGAGACTTGTACAATTTATATTAGAATAAAGATAAATAAAAAGTTTTACAAAGCGAAGAGTTCTAAAATGCAGCGCCTTTTGTCGCAAACGTTGCAGTTTGCAGAACTGCAAGACTGCATAGTCATGCTATAGCTCGAGCCACCGCGAAGTGAGGGATCTCCAATTTCATTTGCGCCCGCGCGAAATATCTCCGGATGAGAGGAGCGATATTTAATTTCTTGGATCCATGTATGATTGCGCGAAATTCGAGATGTTGCGCGTATAACTCTCGTGCATATCCGTCCTTGAGACATGTTTTTGAAAAAGAAGAAAAAGTGAAAGAGAAGAAAATAAAATTCGATACAAGCCTACGTGAACACTATATATATATATATATGTATATATATATGTGCGTGTGTGTGTGTGTGTGTATAACGCCCTTAAGGGGTCTTCTCACTTTAGACGCTAAAAAGGCTATATTCATGAAGTTTTTTGATAGGTTTATATTATAGATATTGATATAAAAGTTGTTACACTTAATAAATAAACTTTCGAACTACATTGAAATAATTTTTTTTATAATTTTAAGTCACTATTTATAGACGAAAATGGTAGTTAAAGAAATGTCCTAAAAATTCTAGGTCTGCGCTGTTGATGAAATCGGAGATGGATAATCCGAAACAAAAAAATCAAACGGTTTTAGATTCAGTATGTTAATGGCGATAGCGCATATCATACGATTTTTTGTATATGCAAAAATAACAAAATGGCGAACATTTTTCGAAAAAAAAAAACGTGTTTTTTTCACCGTTTTTGGCAATAAATAGTAAGTATCCAAATTTCAAAAATCCTTTATATGCGCAATAGCTAGAGTTGTAAAGAATATGTGGCTAAAATTTCATAAGGATCGTTCAGTAGTTTCGAAGAGTTTGTCAACAAGCCGTCGAAAAACGTTGTTTTGAGAAAAACGCGTTTAACGTTTGTTTGGGGTACATAAATACATTGAAATTTTTTTTAAATGTTTTTCGAAAGTGTATTTATTAAGTGTAACAACTTTTATATCAATATCTATAATATAAACCTATCAAAAAATTCATGAAAATAGCCTTTTTTTAGCGTCTAAAGTAAGAAGACCCCTTAATTCCCGCGGTGAGTGGTGTCACATAATATCCGTAAGAAACCTCGAACGACCGACCAAATAATGCCTCCACCAGCGCTTCTTTTCTGAGCACAATATATATATATATATATATATATATATATATATATATATATATATTGATATATATAATGATATGAATCGACAATAACTAAGCAACTTTTTTACGTAATTGGCACGATGTGCGTGGTACATTTATTTTACACCGAACTTTATTTTCATAAAGTTTCCTTAATATTTAAGTCTTCTCACTTTAGACGCTAAAAAAGGGTATTTTCATTAATTTTTTGATAGGTTTATATCATAAATATTGATATAAAAGTTGTTATACTTAATAAATACACTTTCGAAATACATTTTAAATAATTATTTATTTATTTAAGTCACTATTTATAGACGAAAATAGTCATTAAAAAATGTCCTAAAAAATTGTAGGTCTGTGCTGTTGATGAAATCTCGGAGATGGATCATCCGAAACAAAAAAAATCAAACGGTTTTAGATTCAGTATGTTAATGGCTATAGCGCATATGATACGATTTTTTATATATGAAAAAATAACAAAATGGCGGACATTTTTCGAAAAAGCAAGTTTTTTTTGCCGTTTTTGGCAACAAAAATAGTTAATATGAAATTTTTTTAAAAATCCTTGATATGCGGTATAGCTATAGTTGTAAAGAATATGTGGTGTATATGTATAAAATATATATATATATATATATATATATATATATATATATATATATATATATATATATATATATATATATATATATATAATATAATATAAAATATGATTATATTCATGTCATCATATTTTTATCGTTAGAATGGAAACCACCCAAAAATTCGTTTCGTCTTTTTCATTCATACATTTCGCTTAGAATTAAAAATCTTTCTACAGACTCTTTGGCAAGGATCCTAACAAGTAAGCGATTTTCATCATCCAAGTTGGCGAAATAAATGAGCTATCAACAAAGAAAAACCCATTTGTACAGTATTCCAACGATGTGAACATCAACAAGATTCTTTCATTTCTCTTCCTATCCAAAATCTTTTTTGCAGGCTCCCCGATCCTAAATAACAAGCGATTTTTCGCCTGAATCTGTCAACAACAAAAAAAATGGATACCAACAAAAACAAATGATTTCCATCGTACTCCAACGATGCGAGCTTCACATCGTCAGCCAATTCGCGCGTGCACTCACTTAATCAGAGTATTCCCAAACGCCTCTCGCAGTAACGAGGGAACGGACGAAGGAATTCACTTAAGGATACGTACTCCCTGCACGTGAAGCCCGCGGAGACGAGGGATGGTAGACGAGGAAGGGCATCTAGGAAATGAGAAAGGGCTCAACGAGACGGGCGGACAAGGAAGATACGAAAAGGAGCAAGAGAGAAACAAAGGATCTAGGAGTAGAGGACCCGCATGTGACATTCGAGACACTCGAGGCGTTCATCCAGGCCGAGGGTGGACGGCGAAGAGCGAGCCGGCGAGCGCGCGGGGAAATCTTCTTCTCCCTTTTGCGCGAGATTGAATCGTCCGGTGGGCCAGCTGGTACCGAGGTCCCGGGCGGGCACACGCACACCGATTGCCTGTGCCAAGTGGATCCTTCGATATCCATCATCTCATTCGCTCACCATTGTCTCAAACCTTCGTTAAACCCCTATGGTGTGTCAGTTCCCGAGACAGTGATACGCCAATTTGCGCCAAGGTGTCCGAACATCCCGAAGAAAACTCATCGAAAAGCGGAGCCATGGCGAAAAAATAATGCTGATTTAATCCTGTTGGACTCAACCCTTGTTTCGGAGATGAGAAAGAAGAGAAGGAAGCATATTTATCCATACATACGCGCACAGACACACACACATATATATATATATATAGGTACACACCTGGTAGAGTGGCCGAAGTGCAATCTTTTTGTCCTATTGAAATCTGCATCGTTGGAACGCAACGAAATTTTTTTTTTCTTCATATTTTCGTGTTTTTTTGCACACTTAGGCTACGAAAATTATGGAAACATTTTTAAGAACCCTTACAAAAAGTTTTGAATCAACAACTGCAAAAAAAAAATTTTTCGATAATAATCACTAAAAAGAAGTGAGAAAATCGAGAAGAATTTTCGTTGCATTCCAACGATTCAAACTTCAATATTTTTCTGTTGGCAATTTTATCATTGTTTTTTTCGCGTTTTCTCAAATAGTTTTAAGAGCGAAAGAGCTCACTTCTTAAATTCTATTTTATTTATTGATTATAATTATATAGATTACACTTCTTTTTCTTGCTGTATTTATTATATTTACATAAGTTTCAATTTATATACAGCGTGTCCTGTTATGAATGGATAATCCTGCAACTGGCGATAGGTCAGATCATATCTTCTCACATTAGACGCTACGAAAAGGCTATTTTCATGATTTTTTTAAAGGTTCATATTATAGATATTGATATATAAGTTGTTGGACTTAATAAATACACTTTTGAAATACATAAAAAAAATTTTTACGTATTTACGTAACCCAAACAAACTTCAAACGCGTTTTTCTCGAAACAACCTTTTTCGACGGCTTGTTGATAAAACCTTCGCAACTACTGAACCTATCCTTATGACATTCCATCCACATATTGTTTAGAACTATAGCTATAGCGCATATCAAGGATTTAAAAAAAAATTCATATTAACTATTTTTGTTGCCAAAAACGGCGAAAGAAACTTTTGTTTTTTCGAAAAATGTCCGCCATTTTGTTATTTTTTCATATATAAAAAATCGTATCATATGCGCTATAGCCATTAACATACTGAATCTAAAACCGTTTGATTTTTTTGTTTTGGATGATCCATCTCCGAGATTTCATCAACAGCGCAGACTTACAATTTTTTTAGGACATTTTTTTAACTACCATTTTCGTCTATAAATAGTGACATAAGTAAATCAATAATTTTTTAAAATGTATTTCGAAAGTGTATTTATCAAGTGTAACAACTTTTATATCAATATTTATGATATAAACCTATCAAAAAATTAATGAAAATACCCTTTTTTAGCGTCTAAAGTGAGAAGACCCCTTAAATATTAAGGAAACTTTATGAAAATAAAGTTCGGTGTAAAATAAATGTACCACGCACATCGTGCCAATTACGTGAAAAAGTTGCTTAGTTATTGTCGATTCATATCATTTGTAGAAATGACACCCTGTATATATATTTTTTTTCCAAGAGTGGTATGTGGATGACGAGGGTTTTTTTACCGAAATAAATTTCTCCGAGCGTCGTAGAAAGCGATGATTCGTTGAAAAAAAAAACTCGGCGACGGAAATGTCAAATCAAATTGTCCGCGATGGGACAGTGGGATTTGTGTGGGTTGCGATTGCGGATTTTGAGAGCCCGTCGTTTATGTTCCTCGCATCGATTGCGCGAGCGTGTCCTTTTTCGTGCGCGCGCTCGCACGGCCAAGCTCTCGAGTGGCCGAACGTTTATAAAATTTCCCGCCGCCCGCTCTCGAGACCCGAGGCGCGGTCATCTTACGAGAATAAACTTTGATATCTCGAGTGGCTCGTAGAACGGCAGACGACTGTGCTCCTCGTCGTCGGCGACGTCGCGACGATCCCGAATAGGCGAGAGGACCCAACGAGCTCCTTACGCACTCGTCGATTATGATCAAAGATAATCCTCGCAATTCAAGCGCGCATAATCCGAGTCCTCGGACAACGGTGACAGCCTCGCGCGGACACACGAAATTCCACGATGACGAGCGATTAATTAACACAGGCGAAATGTGATGGACGATTTTATAATCTGACGTTTCAGTCGTCGCTGCTATTTTTCAATGGTGTTGAAGTTTGTAGGAATGCGAGAATAATTCGTTTTTCAGCTTTTATTGATTGATTTTTTTTATTATTATGGAAAGTTCCAAAGGGTCTGCATAAACAGTTTGGGGCCTGGAAAACAAACCGGTTTTTCATTATTTTTTTCCGGTGGCAGTATCGGGATGACGAGGTTGGGATTTGGCACACGATTAATACATAGCCTTGCAAAGGTTAGGGGGATTTTTTTATTGAAAATATTGATAAACAATGAAGTTATTATTTGAAGAAAGTGCCGCGGGCCCTGCAGGGCGAATCGGTGTAGGCGCTTCTGGCAACTAGGCTGATCAAATATGAAAGAAGACAGAACTTTTGAATATAAATGTTATAATGTAAATATAATAATGTATTTTAAATTTAATAATAAATTAAAAATGTACTGTATAATTATATATACGACTTATGATATTGAAGTTTGCATCATTGGTACTTAACGAAAGCTGCAAAGCTGTGCATACACATGCACACGCACTTTTATTCATAACAATAGCTAGAAAAGAATGTAGACGAATTTTGATCGATTTTCATTCGCGTCTTTGAAATCTTGTATTTTTGCGAAATATCAACTGAAGCAGGGGCAGAGGGGAAGAGACCACTGCAACTTTTTCATTGTTGCATTCAGGAAGGTTTTTTTTATGAATCCCCCCACCCCCCACCTCCAATACAAACGTCGAAATTTTCCAAAATGCCCTTATTTTTATCAGGTGTTTCCGGGAACTTAAAAACCCCATAACTTATGGAATTAATGAAAAATGTCAACCTCCCCCGCTGGAATATCATTAGTGGTGACCAATTAAAGCAGTTTATGCTAAAAAAATGTTGACATTAAAATTGGGGCGGTGCCCCACTCATGCATAAGTGGGGAGGTGCCCCACTCATGCATAAGTGGGGAGGTGCCCCACTCATGCATAAGTGGGGAGGTGCCCCACTTATGCATAATTGGGGTGGTGCCCCACTTATGCATAATTGGGATGGTGCTCCACTTATGCATAACTGGGGTGGTGGTGCCTCATATTGAAATTGGGGTGGTGCCCCACTTAGACATAACTGTGGTGGTGGTGCTCCACTTATGCATAATTGGGGTGGTACCCCAGTTATGCATAATTTGGATGGTGCTCCACTTATGTATAATTGGGGTGGTGGTGCCCCATATTGAAATTGGGGTGGTGCCCCACTTAGGCATAATTGTGGTGGTGGTGCCCACATAGAAATTGGAGTGGTACCCCACATAGAAATTGTGGTGGTGCCCCACTTATGCATAATTGGGGTGGTCGTGCCCCACATCGAAATTATGGTGGTGCCCCACTTATGCATACTTGGGGTGGTGGTGCCCCACATTGAATTCGGGGTAGTGCCCCACTTATGCATAATTGGGGTGGTGGTGCCCCAATTATGCATAATTGGAGTGGTGGTGCCCTACATTGAAATTGGGGTGGGACCCACTTATGCAGAATTACTAAAAAAACATTGCTTACATCTCAACGTTGTAAACTTCAATGCTATCAAATTTTAGCATCGGGGATATACTTTTTCGTTGGCTTGTAAAAAATTTCTTGTCGGCACTGTACGCGATCCAAGGCTCAAGAGGGAAGCCTCTTGAGGACCAAGAGACAGAGAGGGAATTGCGGCAGTGGGGGCACGTCGAGTAGCTTCCTAACGGAGAACGCACACGCGCACACACTCGGGTTCTCTCCGCTTCCCATTAAGCTGTCAATCTCGGTATAATTACAATAACGTCCAAGAAAAGCCGTCTCGCGAACCAACGAAGCTCACCCGTACACGACACACGCAGCCCCATACATCCTCCATATTCTACGCTTTCACGTCCAGTTTTTATTTTTTTCATTTTTTTTTCGTTTTCTTCCCCCGTCTTCGCTCCCTCGTTCACCCCCGTATATTCGTACAATTACTTTTATTTATCGCGAGCGTACTCGTACTATGGCACTTTTGCGACGATCGCTCAAAATACTTTTTCCTCTTCGTTATCGGCCATGTCGCCTTCGGGACAGTATAGCAGTCCATTTTTTTTCTCTTTTTCGCTTTTGGTTTTCCATTTTTTCCAACGCTCCGCGAAACGAGTTCCCTCGTGATACGGAGCGCCGTACGCAGGATGGTCGAAATTCATATTTTGGAAATTCAATCACGTAAATTGAATTAGTGAGAATTCTTCCAGTCGAGGCTCGTTTTTTTCCCGAAATTTTGTCGAGGTTGATGGACGATGGCTGAATTTTTTAACTCGGTTTTAACTATATATATATATATATATAGATTTAAAAAAATGTCGACTTTAAAATCGAGTTGAAACATATGTATACATATTTATACATAAAGGGGGTAAAAAAAGGATTGCCACACATTGTTTCACTGAAACAACTCTTCGAAATGAAGAAGAATATTTTTTAAAAATTATTTAATTCGATAGCTCATTTAAAATGATAACACTGTACACTAATGTTAATAAATAATAATGTATGCTAATAGACGTACCAGAGAACACAGAGAAAAAAGCGAGTCGGGTCTCTACTTTTTACCCACTGCATATAGATATATATTTAAAAAATACAAATATATAGAAAGGCTTAAAAAAATCGGAAGAAACTTTTTGAAAGATCGAATATGCACGTGTTTTTTTGGCAAAATGAAAATGTATGTATACAAGGCTACTGGTCATTGATTACGATCCCGTCAAAGGGTTGTAGAACATGTTTTCCGCTATCAAATAACCTAGTAACGCTTTATGCAAAAGTGAACCACTTTCGAGATATTATTTTTTAAAAGTGAGGGGTAGGCAACTTTAAATCCTTAGACTTTGGACTAAGGTAACCTAGGTTAGATATGATCCTAACGGCGTGACCTATCAACCCCTTAAGGCTTTGCATCGACCTTCCTAACACCCTGTATATTCCTTCCGGGTTGTACTTTTTCTAAATCTTATTCAATTTTTCTTCATTTATTGACGTACTCGGAAAACCCTACAATATTTCGATTTTCAAGAGTCTGCTTCCGGTTCGGCACGGTACTCGTTGTGAAACTACGTTATCGCGGTTGGCTCCGCCGTGCACCTTCGATCTCCTGGTTGAAGACACAAAGACGAAACGAACCAAAAAAAAAAGAGAGACGTAACGAAGAAGAAAGACGTTTGCCCGGTGATAAATTTACGAGGCCCCGCTCAAAGTCTCCGGTGCACAGTGTCTTTCCGCCGCTTCATGCCGGGCCCCCAACGGAAAGATTTATCATTCATTAGCCACACATACCATTTACATACGGAGCCGCGCGCCGCTCGCACACTCACGTGTGCGTGTGCGCGAGTAGGTACGCATTGCCGAAGGGCGACAAAAATTGAAGGCGAAAAAACGACGATGATTTATGGAAATTACATTGCCGTGTATACAAGGCCTACATATGCGAATACTCTCGGCTCGTTCGTACTAACAATGGAGTATGCTCGTAACAAGAGTGAAGCGCGCTCGTGCGTTTCGCAGCAACGATGTCTACCGCTCTTATTTTTACGATTTTTTTTCGACCACTGGATCATTCGTTTGGGATTTGGAAAAAAGGTATGCTATTGAGGTAGTACCAGCGGAATGACTAGTCAACGGAAAATCTGTAAATTTTCGAATCCGAAAAAAGCAAAATATAACACATCTAGGTTCAATAATAACCATGATACGGAAAGAAATTACGTGAGAAGTGTATGTGATAGCTATGTGTATTATGTTATGAACAGTGAAGTATTAAAATAGCAATCAGATTTGACTTGAGTTGTCTCACCGGCCGCCATTTCATAATTTTGGGAATATCTAATATGTAATATGAATAACTAATGTAGATTTAGTGAATTAATTACTATTGTATTTGGCCGGTAAGGCATGTGGAGTTTTCGCGGACGTCATTCTGTATGTCTGTACTACAGCATATCAAAAAATCAATCTTTTTTCTAATGAGGACGTTCGTGCACGGGGTCCTCTAGTTTCTCGGCTGTTTTTTTACGGCTTTTTCAATAATTTTTTACGGGCAAAGCATCAAAATAATCGATCTCCTTATTCTTGCATAATCTTTATTAACATTTAAATAAGCTTTACAAATTTTTTGAAGTCAAGATATATAATAGAATAAAAGTTATAGTGGCCGACAGGAAGACATCAAGTAAAAGAGGTGCTTGACGGTGACCAAGATTGCGGCTGTTCTGCTTATCTGAAATCAAAAAACCAAACGGCATTTTAATCTTCATATTTAAGACTAGCGATTGAACTAGAGTGAATTCTAAATTACAAAAATTGACTTTTTTATACACTTTTGAAAATTACATTCTATTTTTTACTCATTTTTTCTTAAGTTTTTTGCTCGTACTAAAAAAACTATCGAAGCAATCATGATAATCCTAGTTCAATCGCTGGCTTATAACATATTAAAGATGCTGTATAAATTTGAACAAGAGCGGTGCAGTAGTTTCTGAAATATCGTGGTCACCGTTTCGAAAAATGGTGTTTCGAGAAAAAAGCGTTTGAAAGTTCGCGCACATGATTTATACTTGTGAACCACTTCGAATATCGAAAAATCCTTTGGCACACATTTTCTACACATGTTGTAGATGTGATTTAGAAGAAAAAAAAATCGATTTTTTCGACCCGAGAAATTACAGGACCCCGTTATGCATGTCTGTACTACAGCATATCGAAAAATCAATTTTTTTCCTAACGAGGAGGTTCGTGCACGTACTACCTTCAGCGTACATTGAACTTATTTCGTGTAAATTTTTATTGAAAAAAAGTAAAAAATTGAGAACGATATCGAGATCGATACCTTGACGATGGTGAATCTGAAAAATAAAAATAAAAAAGTTTTATAATCTATATAAATGTAGCTCTCGTTGTGCGTAGCTGTTTTTCGAGAAAACAATCACAAAATTACGGATGGTCGAAAAAAATGTAATTGCGACATTGTTACTTATTTTCGGGGGCTTAAAAAATACGAAATAAAAAAAATACGTACGACGACAGCTACTGCAATTGCGGAAATATTGTTTTTTTTAAATTAAGAATCGGACAATTATAGCTAGAGTTATGATTCCGGCCAGGTCGAGAAAAGTTGTTTCGAGGAAAAACGTGATTGAAAGTTTTAGTATCTATACGTAAATCGTTGCCCTACCTGCTGTCAGTAAATCGACTGTAACATGGTCAATTTTCAATACTATAATTTTTTTCACACGTTCTTGAATATGTATACTTTGAGAGAATGCGAAAAAATCGATTTTTTGACCCGTCACAGTGGCCTCCCCCCTTAATGAAGGTAAGAATAATACATGTTAAGATGGGCAGGTAGAGGGGAAGAATCCATACAGGTCGAATAGATCCTAAATGGCGGACCCATAATTAATTAATATATGATTAATATAATAATTATTATTGATCCTTATATATAATGAACAATTATAATAAGAGATAATAGTTTTTATTTGGCTGCTTGGAGTTTAAAGAAGTTTCCATTCTTTTTTACATTCAGACTACCAACATTTTCTTAGCGTACCGGCTATCAATGGGAAATGAATCGTCTCGAAGTTTGCATCGTTGGAATGCAACGGAAGTATTTATTTTTCGCCATACCCTATTTTTTTCGCACATTTAGGCTACTAAAAATCGCTGAAACGTTTTTCCTTATATTAGGAAGTATATATATATTTCATCTTTTACTTCGCAAAAACAAAAGATTTTACATAAAAATACAAGTAAAAAATAAATTAACAAAAAACAAAGGAGAATTTTCGTTGCACACAAACGATGCGAAGTTCAACAGCATGGAAATTAAGGCGTTACCCCCACTTGTAGCGCAAAAAAAGGCCTTTTTCATGAATTTTTTTAAAGAAAACTACAAAACTTTTTTAATCGATCAATATACCATCTTAAAGAACACATCTTGAAGAACTTTCAGTAATTTTTTTTATTGAAAAATATTACATTGTTTAGTGGCAAATGGCCGTCAATGAAATAATGTTTTTATATACACGGTTTGCGGTGACCAACATTGCGGCGGAGTGGATCATCTGAAAAAAAAATGCGGATGGATTTAGTCAAATATAAGTATAAACTAGTCTTTAATCGAATGATTTTAAAAAATATTCATTTTTCACAAAATGGCGGACAGTCAAAGTTAATGGTTCGATTTTAACGAAAAAAATCGGCCGTTTTTTTTTTCTATAAAACGGCCATTTTTTTCGATAAAAAAATCGAACGATTAAAGACTACATTTTTATGTATTAATTAAGGATGCAAAATTTCAAGAAGATCGGGTCATTAGTGTTCGAGTAATCTTGGTCACCGACTTCAGAAATGCCATTTTGAGAAAAACGCGTTTAAAGTTTCAATTTCAGTTTACACGAAGTGTAAAGTTTCAGTTTATCTCAGTCAATTTTGTTCGGATCGACTTGAAGTTTTCAGGACATATTCTCAGATACTTATACTTCAAAAAAATGCAATAAAAAAAAATCGATTTTTTCAAAATCGCAAGTGGGGGCAATCCCCTTAATAGAGATTCAGTCAATGAGTTGGTCACGTAGTGACAGACGTTTTTGTTTTCATTTTTATTTCCTGCTCATTTTGTTATCCCGTACGTAAATTTTTAGTCGTGTTGAAGTTTCTATTGTAATGCAACGATAATAAATTATTTTTAATTAGTCAAATATTTTTTGGCCAATTAACGTTGTGAAACGTACGACCTCAAATCAATGGATGAAATGGACGATCTCAAATCATGGATCATGATAGGAATAAAGAGAAAAGAAAATTGATAAATCGTTACATTCCAACGATACAAAAACTTCAACGTCACAATTTTCATGTCATTTCACGATTTGTCATAGACCTTTTTTTTAATATGTACGTATTCCTATAATCCGTCAATATACCTGCTTTATGTATAAATTGAGCCCTCGAAATCATGACCGAATTTTGGAATATTTTTTTGCTCAACCTAAAAAAATCAATAAAGCGACTTTCAACATAGTTTCGGGAAAACACTTTGGCAGCGTCCTCTTCGTGGGTGAGGCTCGTCTCTGTGACGCCGTATTCTTATATCGTTATCGGCTTGGTGTCTAAAGTTTCGTGAGTTTGCATTGCGATTTCTTATCGTCCAGTTCAAACGGCCCGAATTCTGGCTCGAGACTCTTGCGATAAAAATGTATGTCCTTCCTTTTTGTCAAATATATATATACAGAGTGTCCTGTCATACATGGATAATCCCGCAACTGTCGATAGATCAGATCATGTCCTATCTGCTGGAATTTCAGTTTAGTAAAAGTAACCCGGTTTTAGAGATAAAAATCTGCTTTTGGTTTTTCGCATGCCATTTCTACAAATGATAACTTTTTTCACCTGGTTTTTCAAAAAATACTTGGTTATTTGTTTCATCTAGAAAAGTCTTCTTTTCAACCTTAAATGTTAAGGAAACTTTATGAAAAAAAGATCTCACGCAGAATTTTCATACAAACCAATTCGAACGTCTGACTTTGATAGCCTGCGGCATAAAAAATATGTACTACGCATATCGGTCCAATTACTCAAAAAAGTGACTTTGCTATTGACGCATATCATTTGTAGAAACGACATGCGAAAAACCAAAAGCAGACGATTTTTTTGCAAAAAAACAAAGGCTCAAAATCTCGAAAATCGTAGGACGTTTACTAAACTGAAATTTCAGAATTTAGTAGGGCATGATCTTTTATAACAGGACACCCTGTATACAGGATGTCCAAGAACTGATGGTAGTCCCTGAAATGGGAGCTTGGGGGTGAAATTCTGAGTCGATTGATATAAGTATGTATGGGTCTCCGATCAACCCCTGAATTATTATGAATTTTTAAAGACGAGCCAATCAGGTGCGCCCGCT
The DNA here is from genome assembly GCA_944452715.1 of Ophion slaviceki. Classification (NCBI taxonomy): domain Eukaryota; kingdom Metazoa; phylum Arthropoda; class Insecta; order Hymenoptera; family Ichneumonidae; genus Ophion; species Ophion slaviceki. The sequence goes on from OX101794.1 coordinate 23,481,994, forward strand.
GAGCCACGTAGGCGTGGTGCTCATCGGGCTCACCTGATTGGCCCGTCTTTAAAAATTCATAATAATTCAGGGGTTGATCTGAGACCCACACATGCTTATATCAATCGACTCAGAATTTCACCCCCAACCCCCCATTTCAAGGACTCCCATCAGTTCTCGGACACCCTGTATATGTACGCATTTTTTTGCAAAAAAAACAAAGGCTCAAAATCTCGAAAATCGTACGACGTTTACTAAACTGAAATTTCATAATCTAGTAGGGCATGATCTTTTATAACAGGACACCCTGTATACAGGATGTCCCAGAACTGATGGTAGTCCCTGAAAAGGGAGCTTGGGGGTGAAATTCTGAGTCGATTGATATAAGTATGTATGGGTCTCCGATCAACCCCTGAATTATTATGAATTTTTAAAGACGGGCCAATCAGGTGCGCCCGCTGAGCCAGGTAGGCGTGGTGCTCATCGGGCTCACCTGATTGGCCCGTCTTTAAAAATTCATAATAATTCAGGGGTTGATCTGAGGCCCATACATGCTTATATCAATCGACTCAGAATTTCACCCCCAACCCCCCATTTCAAGGACTCCCATCAGTTCTCGGACACCCTGTATATGTGCGCATCCACTCCGAGTTTTCCGTTCCATCCCCAGTTTTTCCGGATAAATCCTCGAACGACTCGACGCGCGAGAGCTCGTTGTTCGCGCGCTATAATTACCGTTGCGAAGTTCGCGGCGAAACGGTAATTACGCCCGGGACGCGACCACCTGAGAGAAAGGAAAAAAAAGACGATATCGAGAGCGAGAGAGGGAAGATATGAAGGGAGCAACGACGGAGGAAGCGAGAGAAAGAGGAAGGCTGGCTGTAAAAAAAAACTTGTCCTGCTCCTGGCAGCACGAACTCCCCCTGAAACGGCTTGACGCCAGGGTAGTAATAACTTCGCGTGACTAGTGCACTCCCTACGTACCTGCATGCGTACATACACGTATGATACACACGCCCCTACTGCTCTTATGGTCCTTTCCACTCGCACGGCCTCTTTTTGGACTGTGTTGTACGCCGATATAAAAAAAAAAATGGTCGCTTTTTTTGCATATTTTTGCGAGGCTCCTGGACCACTTTGGAAAGAGCGAGTGAGACTGATGACGAATTTTTCAAAGAGTGAGATTGTGGGATGCTAAGAACGATTTTTTTAAACGACTAGCGATCTTGGAGAACACGAAATTACGCACATATGTATGTGTACAATGTATATGTGTTTAGGCGTGGTTGGGTTACGATGACGTAGAATAAAAACCAACGAATGTATACCCGTATGCAAATGTGTATTTTTAATTATTTTCCTCGCAATATCATTTTTTTTTAATGAGCTGAAAAACGTTTTCCTCATATGATCTTGAACTTTGCGTCATTGGAACGTAACGGATTTCTTCTTTTTTCTTTGCCAATACTCGAAATATTTTTCTACAAATTTAAGTTGTAGAATTCAGAAGAAATCTTTAGAAACATTTCAGTGATTCTCCTAGCGTGAAACTGCCGAAAAATCAGATGATAACGAGTTAAAGGTTTGTAGTAATTCATTTTCGTTGCATTCCAACGATGCAAACATGGACGTAATTTTTGTTTTTGCGTTTGCCTAACTCTCTCTCTCTCTCTCTCTCTCTCTCTCTCTCTCTCTCTCTCTCTGAGATGCTGATAACAAATTGTTTTAGCGATTAATTAATTCAATGATCTTCTTGAACACAACATGACGCATACATGTATATGTTTAAGTGTTTGGATTTAGTTAGGTTACGATGCCATAAAAAAAGCAACGACTGTACTATCCATATGCAAATGTGTATTTTTAATTGTTTCCTCGCAATATATATTCTTTTAATGAGCATGAGTTACGGTTTTCTTTTATGGTCTCGAACTTTGCATCGTTGGAAAGCGACGAAATTTTTTTTCTGCCGTGCCATCACTCGAAATATTTCTCTGCAAACTTAAGTTGAAGAATTTAGAAAAGTCCTAAAAAACGTATAGGTAATTCTCGTAGTGTGAAACTGCCGAAAAATCAGGTAATAACAAGTTAGAGATTGAAAAATAGTCATATTTGTTGTATTTCAGTGATGCAAACTTCAACATAACTTTTTTCTTGATTTTTCCTAACTCTCTCTCTCTCTCTCTCTCTCTCTCTCTCTCTCTCTCTCTCTCTCTCTTTCTCTCTTTGAGATGTTGTTCAGAAATTGTTTTAACGATTAATGATCTTGGAGAAAACAAAATTACACATACATGTATATGTATAGGTGTTCATGCTTGTTAGGGTTACGATGTCGTAGAAAAGAAACCGACGAATGTATACCCGTATGTAGACGTGTATTTTTCATTATTTTCCCTGCAATATCATTTTTTTTAATGAGCACGAAATACCGTTTTCTTTTCTCGATTTTTCCTAAGTCTCTCTCTGTCTCTCAGTCACCCCTCCCCCTTCTCTCCTTCTGTCTCTCGTTTCCTCCGTATTTTTTCACTTATTTTTGCTCCTTTATTCGAGATGTTTTTTTCCCGACACGCCGGTGGGTTTATTTCGTTTTCGTTCATGGCAAGTCATCTTGCTCTTCCTCTTCGTGTTTTTTGCGCCGCCGATGGCCACCGGATTTTTTAAACCGAGTCATCGTTTTTACCTGACCGGTCCACTGTGCGCGAACGAGCTCCGGTTCTTGAACCGCCTATTCGTTCTTCCTTTCTCCTCCTTTTGGTCCCGGCTGATTTTTTGCGGGTCCTTGCCCCTTTGTAATACCGGCAATTTCATGTATTTTCAATAGCTACGTGAGGGCTGGACAGTTCGGCTCTTTTTTTTCTCTCGTCGTTGCTCGCACGCGAATTTTACGTATTGGCAATTTTTTTCCAGCTGCGTTACAAATACAAGAACGATCGTTTATTAGTGGTTTTTTGACAATATCGATGCCCCCTTTTTTTCGGGATAAATATTTCGAGGACGAAAGTCCGGGTCGTTATAAATCCGTGACTAATGCAACACGATACAGAGGGACACGCTTTTCACTCATCTAATTCGCCCTCCACGTCGGATTAACGCTCTCTCTCTCTCTCTCTCTCTCTCTCTCTCTCTCTCTCTCTCTCTCTCTCTCTCTCTCTCTCTCTCTCTCTCTCTCTCTCTCCCCCTCTCCCCCTCCCTCTCCCCCGCCCTCCACCCCCCCCCTCCCTCTCTCTCTTCCCCTTTTTTTGATTCTTGAAAAATCCGGAGATTACGCACCACTTTTATTTCGAAGCTTGTACGTATGCGCTCTCGCAGGTATGAGGATTATAGCGGACAACTGGGACGGGAATTCGTTTTGTTGTCCGATTCGATGATATGCCGCGGAGCCGCTTTTTGCTTTCGCTCTTCAATTTTAAGGAGCGATAAAAAAGTTTTTAATTGCTCATCAGCTTTCATTCAAATGCGTTTGATGATTTGAATATAACGAGATTCAAAATATAAATAAGTATTACGTGAGTTTTTATTTTTTATGATCAAATTTATTATTCGATTAAATTTATTATTAGATAGTTGACGAAGAAATGAGTATTATTCGAGGCATTATCTACATCCATGCGGCTCACCGAAAAATGAGACATTTTTGGAATTTTTTTTTGAGATTATTGTAAAAAAACATTAAAAAAATCATGAAAAAAGTGAAAGATAGCGGCTCAGCTGCAGCCACACTAAAAGCGTTTTCCTAGGCGCTCGATGGGAGGAAGCGCAAATAGATCAGCACCTAGAACGAAAATGAGTTTTTTTTTCGGCATTTGGATAAGTATTGCTGGAATCGTACACACGATTATTAACAAATCTTTTTAGAAAAATCGCGTCATTTTGAAAAAAAAAACAATCGCTTGAGCATCCGCCTAAATTTGTTTATAAAAACGAGAATTGTTGGTAAATCATAACAATTGTGTGCACTGCTTTAGAGAATGTATCTGAGGACTTACAGTTTAAATTTCAAGCCAATCGGATTCGTTCTCTTCATTTAAAAAAACGTGATTTCGAGAATAACGCGTTTAAAGTTTCAAAACTGATTTAGGAGCCATCGTCCACACGGCGGGATTGATGCTCTCATTTGAATTCTGCGTGTATCCACGGAGGCGTTTTGATAGTAGGTCTTCAGTTATGTCGTTGTATATTTTTTGTACAACGACTGGACTAAACGACTACACATCGCCATTTGCACCCTTAAGGTTATTTTGTGCGTTTCGGAGCGCTCGACGGCTTTGGGAAGTGAGCACTAAAATTGAAGAAAATATTTCCCCGCACAATTTGTGTACGTAATTCTTCTGATGTTTATACACAATTTAAGCCAATAAAAAGAAGACGATCTGGTCAATGATTTGAATCCGTCGAGTCCAGCAATTTTCCAAATGATTCTTTGTCGCACGGGGTTCAGCACCTTAAGGGGGAGATACCTCTAAGCGAGGAAGTAGTTCCTGATTTTCATGATTTTTTTTTCAAAGGAAAGATTTCTTTACCATTTTTGAGACTTAGGGTATGTTTTATTACTATTTTTGGCTGTTACATGGTATTATTTTTTTTATTAATCTTTAAAAATGCCGAAGGTATGGCACGGTCTTCTAAGCGGGTTGCGGCGAATGTTGTCAGGCGGCGTGACACGCAGCATTGGCGGGATTAACCTGAAAAAAAAACCAACAAAGACTTTTCTTTCATTAACACTCATACGCAGAATATGAACCAAGAAAAAGTGAGAAATGTTAAAAACCGATAAAATGGCACACTTTGAAACAATACGAATGAATTTTTCGAAAAAAATGGCTACAATGTGCAGTAAAAATACTTTTATTTTAATTTTCAAAAACATTTCGGTTCGGTTATTTTAGATGAGAAGGTTAGGCAGCTATATATCAAATTTGATCAGAATCGGTCGGTTAGTTTTTTAGCTATACGTCACGCCAGTTTTGAAAATGCATTTCAAAAGAACGCCCCATATCTCTGCCATTTTCAAAGATTGTTAAAATAAAAAAATACCACGTAACAGGCAAAAGTAGTAATGACACATACCCTAAGTCTAAAGAATGGTGAAGAAATCTGTCCTTAAAAAAAAAAAAAAAAAAAAAATCAGCACATTTTGTCCTCGCCTGAATCTCCCCCCTCAATAATCGGCTATTTCGTGCGGGCCCCTTCATATTCCTCCCCCTCCGCTGGGTGATTTTTCAAACCGGCGATAAGTCTTTTCCGTTTTTTAACTCTCTCGACACACGTGACGTATTTCCCTCACGCGGGAGTGCATTATTCTGCACATCGTCTTATCTCGTATATTTTCTCGCTATTGCGAGGCAGCTGGGGGGGGGGGGGGGAAAGGGATGAATTTATCGGTCATTCTTCCATAACCCGTATAATCCACGCACCGTACGAGTGTGCGAAATGAGCAAAGTACACTGGGGCCTCGCTTCGGGGCACCGTCGTACTCGAGCTACGAGTGCTCAATGGGAGCGTGGCTACGGGAGGCGTGGTCTCCGCACGGTGGGGGAAGCTACGCGCCTATCGCGCGGTCTCTCGTCGGCACGTGACCAGCTGCGCGCAGCGGAGTCGCGCGGTGCTGGTCCCGCACCTGATCCCTCAATCAACGTTCCACTCTATGCTCTTTTATCCGGCCGGTTCGTCTGCTTCGGCATTGCTGCATAAGCAGAACCAGCGGAGAAGACGTACAGTAGCAGCAACGGTAGCAGGAGCATCAGCAGCAGGTGTATCCCAACCAGCGGCTTGTGCACTTCTACGTGACGAGAATTCGTCGATTTTCTCATTTCTCCGAAGAACGCTTCGCAAAGCGTACAATTCAATTTCATTCCCTCCATCAGTCTCCGTACGGCTCGCGCGTATTCAGCATATACGAAGGGCTTGCGTTACGAAACGTACATCTCACCACCCCCCTGCCCCTTAGTCGGTCTTGTATTACGATTTTTCGTTCGGAGATTCGTAAGGGAAATAAAAAAAAATTATACGATAAATTTCGTAACAAGATTGGAGCCGCTACATTGTCTGACATTTCTTCAAAGACTGCGGCATCCTTTTTGTTCCTCTTTTCGCGAAGTATGCTGTCGAAGTTTGAAGCGTTGAAATGGAACGAAAATTCTTTTTTCTTTCTTATTGGTTGACTTTCGTTATCAACTAAAATATTGTCCTGTAAATTTAGTATGTAGATATCTCTATATGTAGATCAGAATAAAGATCTCCATACTAAATTTAGGTATTAAATTAGTACTAAATTAGTACTAAATTTAGATACTAAATTAGTACTAAATTTAGATACTAAATTAGTACTAAATTTAGATATTAAATGAGTACTAAATTTAGGTACTAAAATACGTACTATTTAAGTACTGAATAAGGATTTACATACTAAATTTAGCATGTAGATATCTTGGTATGTAGATGAGAACAAGAATCCCGAAAAAAAGTTTGAGTAATTGTCGTAGCCCAAATTTGGGCTACGTTCGGAGATTCGAAACGAAAATAAAAAAATTATACGATAAATTTCGAAACAAGATTGGAAGCGCTACATTGTTTGACATTTCTTCCAAGACTGCGTCATCATTTTTTGTTATTCTCTTCACGAAGCATAATGTTTGCAGCGTTGGAATGCAACGGATTTTTTTTCATTTTTTTTTCTTGATCTTCGTTTCAACCAAAATCTTGTCTTGTAAATTTAGGATGTAAGGATAAGGATTTTGAAAAAAACGTTTGAGTGATTGTCGTAGTCCAAATTTGACCAGAAACTGCGGGCTGCTAAATTTCCCCCTATCCGGACTTTTATTACAATTTTTCCTTCGGAGATTCGAAATGAAAATAAAGAAAATTTTACGAGAAATTTCGTTGAAAGATTGGAATAGCTATATTGTTTGATATTTCTTCAAAGACTGCGTCATCCTTTTTTGTTATTCTCTTTACGAAGTATGCTGTTGAAGTTTGCATCATTGGAATGAAGCGAAATTTTTGTTTTCGTTTTTATTTCTTGACTTTTGTTATCGACTGTAAAGTTAGAATGTAGATATCTGTTGAGGATTCTAGAAAAAAATTCGAGTGATTCTCGTAGCCCAATTTCGCCAAAATGGTGCGGGCTCCTAAACTTTCATTGGATTCTAACGATGCAAGCTTCAATATCATCACGAAGTACGTGCTACTGTTCCAGTTTATTCGATATTTGCAGCAGGTAATTTTTTTTTCCATTGACTTCAATTACCTTTTTTCAGTATTGAAAAACCAGTTGGTTTAAATATTTGAAAAGTTATACAATTACTTTTTTTAAATAATAAAAAATCTTGGTTTTTCGTTGAGTGACATTTTCATTGTGTATGCGTCAATAACAATTATTATTATGGTTATTGCTATTACTCTTCTGAATATAGTTTGTGACGTGGTATTTTTGCTCGCGTCACAAAAGCGGCGTGAGACAGGAGAGATCACGTCCTTCCTCGAATGTAACCCCTCTCGTGAGGTCCCATACCACTCGGCTCGATTATCGCTTTACTTAATTCCTTTATTTTAATGTATTTCGCGCCCTTACATGTTTACCGCGAGCGACAAAACGGCAACGACGTCATCGCTGCGAGAATCGGCTTCGTCGCGTTGGTTGGGAAGGAGAGGCGGTAATATCGAGAGGCAGTCAGAGGGATCGTCGTTGTCGCGTCTCTTCCAAAATCGCGGAGAGCGCGAAATTGCAATGTCTAGCGGAGGGTCACCCTCCCGAAACCTCACCATGGCCCGTCCTATCAAGGCCTTAACTCGTGAGAGTTCCCAATAGACCGGAGGACACGGACAGGCAGTAAAGGTGGCGGGATATTCACCCTGTCACCCGCGGTGTGCCGTATCGTCGTCAACCACGAGTTCGAATTCGCGCGGAGAAATTCTCCCCTGCGCGAGCAGTTGATCCTCGTTCCTCCGGGTCTACAGCGAAATTGTCACCGGACAGTGAAAAGGGTGGGAGCGACGGGACCCAGAGCCGTGAAGACGGAGATTACCGGAATCATCGATACTCTGTGCTCGACCAACGACGAGGAAGGACGAGGTCTCTCCCTGTTTCTCGTCAACGCCGCTCAAGAATCGACGCCTCCAATCATTTAAATCAACGGACGAAGCCGAGATTTGTTCCGGGCTTCATCTCGCGGAAAAGAGAGCCGGTAGGATTGTCACGTCGCTCGTAAAAGGCATTTTTGGGTTGTGAGTAGGAATTAGTTTGTTAAGAATCATGTTTGTAAAAGTAGAGCGATATTGTCGCGGTAGCACGAGTCGCGGAGCAGAGCAATAAATTCAATAGACTCGCTAAAATCTCGCGAGAACTCTCCCGTCCACTGGTCAGCCATTACATTTTCAATAAACCGCCGAAAGGGGTTACCTTTTTTTTATTGAGCCAGAGTCTATAGATTAAGGTGTGTTGTTTGGATGGGATGAGTGTAGTTCCTTTTGTTTGTCTGTATTCGAATTTGTGGTTGAGAGAGAGAGAGAGAGTGCGAGAATAAACGGTCGTTACCGCGTGTTACCTACGTGGCGTTCCTTTTTCTTGTATCGAGTCACCGTGACCGAGAATCTGTGTGCCAAGAAATAAAAGCCTATTGTTCCGAGTAAAGTTCAAATTCCATATCGGTTATTTTACCATTCGAAGGCATCAGCCTACGCCCCTCTATCGTGTCAACAAAAAAAAAACTGAGTCTTGCCGGGCACACGATTGACGCGTTAGCGAAGGATAAAATAAATTTGCTGTGAGGAAGTGCACACCTCGCGCTGGCGCCCAATTTCTTCAGCTAACGCGTCATTAATTTGCGGAGCGACAGAACTCGATTTGGCCAGAGAGGTCGAGTAAAAATTCGAGGAAAATTCCCTCGAGAAAAAGATCGCGTCACAAGTTATTATTATCATTAATGGTAATATGATTATCATCATTTGTATCATCGTTATTATCGTTATCATCATCATCATCATCATCAACATTATTATTGTAATTATACTTATTATAATATATCATTAGATATGGAGTGCTAATAACTTTCTCGCGTATTCTGGCACGTTGATAATCGATCTCATAATAGATTCGACCCGATGCCCGCAGTGCAACAATTGATTTATGTGACGCTTTATACGACCATCTCGCAAATAGCTCACGGTTGTCGAGACCGGCGCAATAACACGACCAATCATTAATACATATCGTTCCCATACGACGCTTTTTATATACACTCACTACACGCACACACGCGCCATGTAGAGCTCGAATATTCTCGAAGAGTGTGGCCCTAAATAACTGATACGAATGCAAAGAACACGAGATGAGAAACATCGCGAACGTTGACACGAGATAATAATTTGAGGAACGCCCCCTGTCCCATATTGACGGGGAAAAAACTTTGAATAAGAATAAAGACGATAGTAAAACAATAGATATAAAATAGTCTCGGTCTTAATTCGACTCTAAGCCGCAATGGAGTAAAGGGAAGAAAAAAATATGACGTTGAAGTTCGCATCGTTGGGATGTAACGAAATTTCATTCAAGATGTAAACGTTTTCGCGTTTACTTATTCAAGATGTATGACCTCAGTTCGCAAAAAAGGCTTTGGATGACGATGAAAATAAATAAATGAAAAAGTAGAAAAAAATGGTTGCATTTCAACGATGCAAACTTCGACATCATTTAACCCGCAAGGGTTGGAACTCAGGAAATAACAAACATATAAAAACATAGTAATATTTATTTAATGTCAGAATTTTTTCGAATTTCAGAATTCATGGCCTTCAACTCTGCATCGTTCATGCAGCGTTGGTGCAGCGAAAAGTTTATTTAAATTTTCGATATCACGATTTTATTGAAAATTCGGGTTTGCCGAACTTATAAAAAGATACTAAGATTCATAATGCATAATAACGATTTTTGAAATACAATAAAACGACACAATCAGTAATGAAAATAAAAAATAAATAATGAGTAAAAAAAATTCTGTCACGAAGTTAAATACAATCGTTACACATACATAAATGCAGCTCTAGTATTCAATATTTATCTTAGTCCATTAAGGGGCTAGACCACGGTAACGGGTATAAAATCATGTGCGAATTTAATTTTTTTTTCGTATGAAAAACGATTCACTCATAAAATTAATTACACATCTATTTAGAATGAATATCAAGCTGTTAGAATTTTTTTCCGATGTACAAAATGGCCGACGACAAAATTTTTTTTGTTATGTTTTTTTAGTCGCTCCGCGGCGTGAAATTTAGCATCCACAATTTTTGACCTAGAAGAAAAAACAAAAATTATCGTCAATCTACATTAGAATACCTAGAGAAGTACGTACGGAATATAAAAAATATTGTTTTATTCAAAAGTTGTAGGTATTTGGACTTAAGAAATGAATTTTCAGTGAAAAATGTCGTTATAACTGCTCATAAACTGCTCATAAATGAAAAGTTTTCGATTAAGGATGTATGGCAACTAAGTTATATACTACTGTTCGAATTGAAACTCACTGATATTGTAAAGGAAAATATCGAGAACTTTTTGAGATTAAAAAAACAAAATTTGCCCACGTGAATGCTGAGATAAACGAATTCAAAGTTGGGTCATTTAACACGGGGAACATAGGACGGTACGTCCAAAATTCCCTTTACATTGGCAAAAAAGGTATTTCCGGAGTACTCTTTTGTAAAAAAAACTTTTGTGCGGTATCGCTGTAATATGCATGATACGTTAAAAAAAAAAATCGACATGTGCCCATATATTTTGCGAGATATTGCGAGTTAAATGGGACCGTTTTCGTATTTCTTTAGCTCGTATGTCGTAACCACGACAACGTCAGGGAAAACGTACATCAAATCAGCAACTAAATTTGCAGTTAAAAATTGAAAATTCTTCTTTCTGTACCGCATGTTTTACTTTGAGCTGTGGTAAATCTCCTTTTTAGCTTCAATGAATACTACAATTATTTTATTTAGTCTTTAAATGCGATTTTTGCAAATTGCATAATCAGTTCTGTAACGACTCTGCAGTAGCTGCCATACATCCTTAATTAGAAATTCCGTACGTACTTCTCTGCGAAATGCAATTAGGAACATAACTTTTAAATTTGAAGTAAATCGAGTGCAAATTGTTGAAGTTATTTGTCACGCCAATTGGAAAAAAGCTGTTTCGATAAGTTTCGAGTAGTCGGTCATTTTGTACATCGAAAAGCAAAAATATGTATTTTTTCTAAAATCTTGATAGTCATACTAAATAGATGTGTAATTAATTTTATGAGTGAATCACCTTTTCATACGAAAAAAAATTGTCGAATTCGCACATGATTTTATACCCGTTACTGTGGCCTAACCCCTTAATAAATTCCCCTAAGCCTGAAGTATTGCGATGACCATTATATCACACGAGGAAGGGAATTGAGAGTAAAAGTGGTAGCGGCGATAAGCAGAATACACAGAAAAATTTATCGGGTCAGAATCCACACACGTATGTGTATACGTATATAATTAGCGATATTTATCGTATTGCCATTAAGATTGCGCAATAAATCTGCGGAAAACACGTAAGAATAATTGAACATTTTCACGCCGCTCATTGTCGGAGTAGTATTCACGAAACAGGCAAACAAAAGAAAATCGTAACTTTATCAAAATCTACATGACAATTTTCCGCGGAAAATTACACATTTCGCAATGGGCATGCCAGCACGGAAATCCTGGCTGTCCGAACAAAAAACAGTGAAACACAAACCAACGAAACAATTATACTCAATGGAAAAAAAATCTTCACAAACAACGGCTGTTGCGAATGATTTTTACATGTTGAAATTTGCAGTATCGGTATGTGACAAAAATTCATTCCAACCCTTTTTTCTTTCTTCAGTTTTGTCATCACGTGAAGTCTCCCCTGGAAAATGGTTCTTGCGGATCTCTAATAAGGATCCAAACAAAAGTCTTAAAAGAAGGAGACAATGAGTGGAAAAAAATTCATTGCATTTCCTCAAGCTACAACGTAGTATATTTCGTACCTTACCCTTCATTTCTTTTGAATTTTTTGAAAGAAAAATACTCAATTAAGTGTTTCGGAAAATTAAGAATATATTTGGCTATATTTGGCCTATATTACATAATTTTTTCATAGAAAAATATTGAGATCCAAGCGACTTATGCGCTGCCTTCGGAGGCGCCAAAAAAGTTCCTCCACTGCTGACATGATTCCGGCCGATTGAGTAGCTGAAACCGAAAAAGGAAAAAATGTCGTTAAACTGGAAGGTATTTCCTGTACAATGACGTAGGATTTTCGAAAAATATCAAAATCCAACGAAATAACGTAGTTATGAAAAAAGTCTGTTTTCTTGCCTACAAAATGGTCGTTTTTTTCAATGCCAAATCGTCAATTTTCATCCAATCAAAAATATCCTACGTCATCGTAGAGTAAATATATTCAAGAGTACTCAGTTCAAATTTCAAGTAAATCGGACAATTGCTCTTTGAGTTACAATGTCAGCAAATTTGAAAAATCTCATTTCGAGAAAAACGCGTTTGAAGATTAGCTATCGATTTTTGCAAGATAAAATGATATTTACCATAAAAACTGCTAATCAGCTATACCTGGCCCATACAATGGACCCTCCTCTTCCTCGAATAATGCCTGCTGAGAGGCTGAAGCTTTTCACACTGGTATAGCCCCTTAAAGGTTAATCGCATCTCGAATCGACGTCACAAAAATTGACATTGAAGTTCCATCGCCGCGATTGAAAGTGCAATTTCTTTCGGCGTATACACGAGAGAATTGACGATATAGGTTATGCTCTACGCGTTGGCGCGCGCATGCACAAATTCCTCCGCTCGGCCTGGCAGGTGAGTATGTATGGGTATACAGGCTGTCCTGTTACGAATGCATCCTGCAACTGTCGATAGGGGTTGAAAACTAAAAATCGCCGTATCTCGATAATTAATAGCCTGATCAAAAACGGATTGGAACAAAAGTTGTTTGGAATAATACAATTCGTATAAAGTCATCCGACGTCCAACCCCCTATCTTTGAAAACAGCGGCACAAAAACGATTCGAAATTGCGGGGTTTGCATCGATGGAATGCAACGAAAGTCCTTTTTTATTTTGCCCTTTCTTTATTTTCATAATTATCTAAACTCTTTTTTCTAAGTTGAGCTTATGGAACCCTGATAAGAATCTTCAAAAATGTTTTAGTGATTTTAGTAGCCTGAATGGCCCGAAAAAATTGAGTAATACGAAAGAATATATATTTTCGTTGGATTCCAACGATGCAAACTTCAATACCATTTATGCGTGTGCGAGCGCAGTAGACATATCGCTGTTTTTGTGCCGCTATTTTCAAAGATAGGGCATTGGACGTTGGATAACTTTATACGGATTTTATTATTCCAAACAACTTTTGTTCAAAACACTTTTTGATTGGGCTATTAATTATCGAGATACGGCGATTTTTAAGTTTTCAACCCCTGTTTCTTAGGGTTGGGGCGAGTTGAGGGGCAACATTTTATTGGGATTACTTTCAGTATGCAGCCATTTACCTTCAGTCAAAAATTCATATTCTACGCTGAAAAGTGCTGGGTTTTCGTCTATTTTACTGCACTATACACGCGCCTCACCAACGTACGCCGGCTCATCGGGCGCACCTGATTGGCCCGCCTTTAAAAATTAATAATAATTCAGGGCTTGATCTGAGACCCACACATGCTTATATCAATCGACTCAGAATTTCACCCTCAACCCCCCATTTCAGGCAACGCATTCAGGTCTGGGACACCCTGTATGCACACACCCACATATATATATATATATATATATATATATAAAGTGATGTGGACCAAACGAACGGCAGCAGCAGGTATTACTAACTATACGCCGCTATGGCTGCGTTTATAGGAGGGTAACAGAGATGGTAAAGGGTTGGGGAGACCGGGAGGAGGGTTAAGGTGCGTTGCGTGAGTGCGAGTGCTTGTTGCTATTTGCAGATCCTCCGTGTGGTTTTGTGGGGTGCTCCCAACTCGCAGTTTCTCTCCTTCTCTCTCTTTCTCCCGTGATCAGCCTCTTTCTCCGCTTTATGTGCAACGACTAAACTGGTTTGCACCTGATACCAGGCTCGCGATCGGATGACGCCTATATGTCGTTTCAATGCCTTCTTTTCGATCTTCTCTCTCCCTCTCTCTCTCTTTTGCTCTCTCACATACGTATATCCGCATGGCATTCTGCTCTTCCCCTTATATATTTATTCTATATATATTCCCAAATGATCACAGGCAACGAGTGGTAAACTATAGCAACCATTATCATGGCACGGTCATTCAATAAATTTTCAAGCCTCTTGAGTCTTTTCCGTCTCTCTCTTTTTCGCTCTCGCTTCTTCTTTTTCTCGCGAGATGAGATGGTCGAGGGACCATCGGACTCTGGGACTGCCTCCATTAAAGGATCTCGTGTCTCTACTTAGAAGATATCGGCTAACAAAATTTCAAGGCACGCATTATTCTTGGAGCACATGTACTTTTAGCATGTGCTATAATCCTCCACGCCCCCCCCCCCTACCCTGCCCTCCTCTGCCGCTATAGGGTCATTATAATGCCGCGGATATAGACGTATTCCGAGCCAAAGGTTTTTCTTTATCTCCCGCGATTTATTACCCTCGCGCCACGATATACGACGTATATTTTTTTTTCTATAGCGCAGATTCGAGAGTGCCGCGTGATCGAGCGAAACAATTCAATTGTCTCACGTCTTCGGAACATCGGCAATAAAAATTGAAACGCGAACGGCTAGCTAAATGGAATAGAATGAAATACAAGAAAATTGAAATTCGAGTACGGGGTATTTATTGCCGATTAAGTTTATTACTAATAGTACCAAAAAATAGGAAAAAACATATTACCAATTCACTTTTTTAAAAACTAGATATTTAATTAGGTAATGTTTTTTTTGGTCTTAGATCTCAGGCAGTAATAAACTGAAACCATATGGGGTGATGATAACTAAAGAAAACTTCGTATACACGTGATGTAAGCTAATAATGGAAATATATGAAATTATTGTCATTTAAATATTTATAGGCGAAGAAAAATAAATGTAATATACGATCTTTTGATATTTACAATCTCGTTTCGTCCGTGACGTCAATCTCTCGTTCTTGGCTGACACTGACTCCAAAAATAAGTCATTTGGTATTGTAAATATTTAAATAACAATAATTTTATGTATTTTCGTAATATCTAGAGGGAAATGAGCTAGTAAAAGAGATATGCGAAATAGTGAGGCAATTTGAAAGAATCGCGAGAAGAAAGGGTTTGGCTGGGGATTAGGAACAGTTGAGTGGAAGGTGAAGGAATAAGTGAGAAATTATATTATAATTTTTATTTTATTTTATTTAGCGCGGGCAGAGCGGCAGAGATAAAGATTAAGAGTAGAAGTAAGGACTCGAAGGTTAGGAATGAGGAAACGTGTAAAGAAAGAAAGGAAATGTAAAAAACCCGCAAGGATGTACACGAAAATAAAGAGAATTACTACTACTATTTTCGTTATAAATTTATTGTATCATGTATACAATGAATTATTGTATTGTATTGTATTTCCTCATCGTACCCGCTTTGCGCTTCTTACATTTCCCTCGTCTGCTTACAACCCCTATGTTTACATTTAAACCTCAAGCGTAATTTTTCTTACACATAAAGAATAAAAATGGATAGATAAAATATG
Source organism: Ophion slaviceki (assembly GCA_944452715.1). Classification (NCBI taxonomy): domain Eukaryota; kingdom Metazoa; phylum Arthropoda; class Insecta; order Hymenoptera; family Ichneumonidae; genus Ophion; species Ophion slaviceki. The sequence continues at coordinate 23,497,707 of OX101794.1, forward strand.
CAGTGAATTATTATGTATAATACATTATGAATGGGCGTTTGTATTATGTATGCAATAAATTATTATATATTTTATATACTACATTATGAAACGGCGTTTTCAGTATATGTTGTTCAAATACAGTATATGATACATAATATACAGAAACGCCAAATTCCTAACTAGTTTAGTTTTTGAGATAGACCCCGTAAGGAAAATGGTCTAAAACTGACAACTTTGACAGCCCGCCATTTCTTTATTTTTCAAGATAAAAACGAAAAAAAATATTTTTACACTACTCAATAAGCTTCAAAAAATGACATCCCACCCCGTGCGGAAAACTGATAGGGCATCCCTAATAAAAATAAGGGCCTTTCAGGGCTTTCCTAGTGCTTTCCCTAGTAGGGATTTCCACAGTGGGCCCAGACTTGGCCATTATCGAGATAAACTTGTAGGGATTTCCACAATAGGCCCCGATTTGGCCATTATGGGGATAAACCTGTAGTCATTTCCACAAAAGTACCCGACTTGGCCATTATAGGGATAAACCTGTAGGGATTTCCACAATAGGCCCAGACTTGGCCAGTATAGGGATAAACAAGTAGGGATCTCCACAATAGGCCCAGATCTGACTATTATAGCGATAAACCAGTATAAATAGCTTAGGCTACATGGTTGATGGTATTTCAATTATTCAAATCGATTATATACATCGATCGAATGATATTATCGAACGCCAATTGGGAAAAAGCGTAAGGGCATTAGCAAATAAAAAAATCAACGATGAACACAAATATGCAGACAAACATCAGACAGTATTTATTTATCAAATTAAAGAAACCTTTTACATAGATACAAACAATTACTCATGGTTTCACTCATACATGGAGTAATGCTAGCGCATAAGTGTGAACAGTCCCAACCGGTTTTCTCGACATTTTTATAGCAACTAATTTCCGCTCAATACTCATCATAGGGAAAATTATTTCTTCTGAAGACTTCGCTGATATTTCCCATTCATAAACTTTATCTGACTGTGTAGGATAAGTAAATAAATTGGTCTTTGTTTTCCAGATCTTTCCCTCAATGGAAATAGATTCTAGTGATTCAGTAGACCCATATATTTTTTTTATTTCTACTACACATCCATTCCTTAGAATGGATTATTTTTTGTATTAATTTTGTCATGGCGGTTTGTCATAAAGGCTCACATGCAAATACGCAATCACATTTCTACGCGCGCACACATGCATATACATGTACTCACGCCCACACCTATGCACATGAACAATTACATAAAAACAAATACAGATATACCCTGACGCATTTAACATACACGTATATCCACTGATACGGATATTTTATGGCGCTGAAATGGTTATGATGAGGCGCCGTTGAGGCATTTTCAGGGCGCTAAAATAGTTTTGATGAGGCGCCATTGAGGCAACTTATAAGGCCCCGGTCGTTGCGCCTTTAATGGCCCTTGTTGACAAAGTGTGACCGGCCGCTAACGGCCCTCATGTGGTTTCCAGATTAGGGCCCGAATAAAGTTAGGGGAATATTATTGGGGCCCGATCACAGCCCGAACTCAATTTCCGCAAGGGACATGCCAGGGTACGAAAAAAAATTCTGCTTCTTTTTCATGTATGGGACCCTTATGAGAAATAGTTTAATTGAATTTCTAATTCAATATTCGGTTTTGGGTCAACATTCTGCACAAAATATCCCAATTTCAGGTCTGTAGCTCATTCCGTTTACGAGCTGGAGACCCGTGGCATACGGACGGACAGACAGCAGAGTGTCATCAATCAGGCTCCGTTTTGCCCTTTGGGTACGGAACCCTAAAAACAGTGCAAGAGAAAATGGCCACTTAGAATGTGGAGACATGTTTTTGAGAAAAGCTCTCGCGATCGAAGTGTTTTTTAAACGTTTCGTAATGGCAGCGTAAAATGGTGGAAAAGTTTGATAGCGTTTTGTCATGTCGAAGTTTGCACAGACGGAATGCGATAAAACCGCATTTTTTTCCGGCCCATCACAACACTGTGATGGGCCGAAAAAGGTACATTTTTCTGTTTTTTTTTGTCTTGTATATTATTCATTTGAGATTTGGAAAAAAAGTTATGTTATTAAGGATACATTGAACTTATTCCGCCTAAATTTTTATTTAAACCAAAAAAAAATAAAAATTATCCACGTTACGCAGATGTAGTAGAGCCACTGGATAAAAAGTTTGGTCCATCGGCCAGATCGTTAACTTGATAAGGGTTGGTCTGGAAAATAAAAACAAAACAGTTTTATTATCTATATAAATGTAGTTCCCCTTACACATGGCCGTTTTTTCGAGAAAAAAAAAATGTTCACGAAATGGCGGGTGTCAAAAAAAAGTAAAATTTTGCCGAAAATTTTACTTACATTCGGGGGGTTAAAAAATACTAAATTTCGAGATAAAAAATGGCTACGTAATCGCTAGCTACTGCAATACGGACATTTTTATTTTTTTTTCAAATTGTAAATCGGACAATTATAGCTAGAGTTATGATTCCGGCGAGGTCGAAAAAAGTCGTTTCGAGAAAAAACGTGGTTCAAAGTTTTATTACATACGTAAATCGTTGCGCTGCCTGCTCTCACTGAATCGTCAGTGACTCGGTTAATTTTTAACATTTCGATTTCATCATTATTTCCCACATTCTTCATTATCAATACCTTCAGAAAATGAAAAAATCGATTTTTCACCTCTCACAGTCGTGTCCCGCCTTATTTGCAGATTTCTTGCAGTTTTTTTAATGGCTGATTTTGGCTGCGAGTATCAAACTTTTTTTTGTAGGAGTTTCGTTGTCTATCTACACTCTACGGAATCTCGAATTATAGCAACTATAGCGGATGATATCGAATAATTATGAAAATGAAGATACAAAAAAATGAAAATGCCCTTTTAATCATTCCGATGATAAAACTAATCATATTAAAACTGTGTGTATGCAACAACGCCATGATCTTACCTCCGGTTTCGATGTATACGGACAATCATATATACACGGTGAATCAATAACTATTAGCACCTTGGAAATCTTCGAAACTATAAGGTCCAGAGAAATATTTGCCGAAATGAAATTGCGCAGTACGAAAGGGGCCATCCGATAGCGATAATAGTTTTTTTTGCAGGTCGAGGTACTTCGGACATTTGAAGGTCAACTCCATTTTTTTTAACGGATCGGTATGTTTTTTCTGTATTATGAAAGAGGAGCTTAAAACGAGTTCAACGACCTATAACCTAAGGTCATTGAAGGTCAAAGAAAGTACAGAAAGGTGATAATACCTACAGTTTCGGTAGTAAATCCAATGTTGCATTGATACTTATGGTCGTCATTTTGAACACGTACTATAAACGTAGTAATTTTATTTTATCGATGATACAAATCCAAATATCTCGGATCAATACTAAATATTTGGTAGTGATCCGAGATATTTAGATTTGTATTTCATTTTAATAGGTGTCCTTGAATGACCTTGAACGACTTTGACCCCCTAATGTTTTTATGCGGCTTGAGGTGCTCTACAAGATGGTTGAAAAAAATGTACCACTCCATTTGAAAAAGTAGAGGTGACCTTCACTGTGCGTCAGCGTCTCCACCGAAATAAAAAAAAAAATTGGTAGCATTTGATGGCCCCCTTCACACCGTACAACTTTTGTCTGGAACATTTTTTTGTGACGTCGATAATTACCGAGTTATTTCGGGTGGCAGAGATAAGAGGGACACCCTGTATATGTATATATATATATATACAGGGTGTCCCTCTTATCTCTGCCACCCGAAATAACTCGGTAATTGCGGTAATAATATATACACAGGGTGTCCCAGAACTCAACGTCAAGCCGAAACGGGGTGACAGGATTGATTGTAACCATCGTGAGAAAAATCAGAAAAAAAATCTGGGCATTTAAGAAAAACCTAGAAATTTGGTCAAACTGTAACCATTTTTCGGTTATTGTGGTTAATTTTTATTATTTTTGTTCATTTAAACTTTGGAACCGTAACCCTAAATAACATTTCTAGAATCACAGTCAAAAATAATGACACAATTGCCCCAAGTTTCCTAGAATTAGGACTGTTTTTTGTTAAACTATGAATTTAAAATTTTCAAAATAGATTTTTTTTCTGATTTTTCTCATGATGGTTACAATCAATCCTGTCACCCCGTTTCGGCTTGACGTTGAGTTCTGGGACACCCTATATATATGCACACACGCGATTCCCGACGGGATTAATTTCAGAATAAAATTCCGCAATAATCTTCCGACGTGAGCTCCGGCTGCATTCGCGGTCGCTATAATTGCAAAATATCAAACGGGTTTTACTCATTGAACGAGTAACAAAACTCGGTTTGATATTAATTTACGTGGAGTCAGATTGAAACGCGTGCGGTAGGTAAGCGATGCATGTACGGACCGATAGTAGAAATACGCTCGGTAAAATCATAATTAATACGTATAACAATAATGAAGAAAATAAAGCCGATAATGCTAATAGTGATAACGATAGCGCGACGTTTCGCGACATCGGAGCTCCCCGGCATAGAAATTACCATCGTGTTATTTGGTCTCCCGTGTATACTCGTCATCCCTGAAATTTCACGGTGTTGAAGTTCGCACCGTTGGGATGCAACGAAATTTCTTCTTTTTTTACATTTTTACTCCGCTCGTATTATTATCGAAAATCATTTTTTCCAGACTTAGGTTACACATCCCGAATACAAGGAAAAACGTTTCGTGATTTTCGTAGCCTAAATGGGTCCATAGAATTGGTAATCACTAAAAAAAAATGTCCGTTGCGTTCCAAGGGTGCAAACATCAAACCGTGAAATTTTCGGAGAGCCAATCAGACGCGACGTTTCGAGCTCTCGTTATAAATCTTAGCCTCGATTATACCGAGTTAACGACTGTGACAAGATGAACACCGAGACTCGCGAGAAAGGGATGCTTAGACCAAAAGCGACATGGCAAAGAGTGAAGACTGCAAAAGGGTCTGGGGCCGAGAGAGAGCGAAGGGGGGGGGGGGGACTCGTACGTTGTGCATGCACGACACGTTTCAATGCCTGGGATTATACGCACGAGAGAAGATATCCGTGTTTTGGACAGTCGACAATTGGATCAAGAAGTTTGCATCGTAGGAATGCAATGGAAGTTCTTTTTTAACCACTCAATTTTTTTTCGCCCTTTCAGGCTACGAGAATCATAGCCTTATTGGAGATTTACTGCCTCGATCTGCAAAAAAGTTTTTGCGTTGCGATAAAAACAGACGAAATGGAAGAATTAGAGCGTGGATACCGGTTTTCGATAATATCGAAAAACCGGAATATCGGACCAAAAATCCGACATTGAAAAACCAATATTGGACCCGAATAATACCGATATTTCGATATCAGAGTTGAACAAGAATTATAATATGTTTATAATTTTTGTTATTTCCATTTGAGTTACTTTTACTTGTTGTTTTTACCACGTTTAACAGCCTTAAAATATTATTACCTACAGTGGGTAGAAAAAGCATTTGTACACGTCGTCTTTTTCAAATTATCCTACGAAAAAAATAAAACGCTTTATTTAGTTTCGGTGTTGACAGGTTATCCTAAATATACATGCGTTTGTTTACAAAAATCTTGAGAAAACACGAACAAACAAATAAAGCCAAATTCACAACAGTTTCGTGTGACATGCACAAATACTTTTTTTTACCCACTTCACATTCAATATTTCCAGAGCGTCAACTTATTTATCCACGAGTGTGGAATCAGAAAAGGTCTTTTTTTCTGTCTGTTTTTTGTTGTCATTGTTTCATCAATCTCAATCTCGTTAATTAAGGGGAGATATAAACCTAGGAGCCGGAAAAAGGTCATTTTTGTGAATTTTTTCAAGGAAAACTATTTGAAATTTCGGATTGGGGTTTTAATTATCTAAAAGTATATACATTTAAAAATATGTTTAATTTTCTTTATTTAAAAATATCAAAAATATACAAGGATATTGTATGATCCTTGGAGCGTCGTAAAAAAATCTGCGTATACGGTACCCACTGACGTTTCTTCAAAAATCATCTGAAAAAAAAACCAAAAAGATGATTAAATTAGATACTATAATCTAGTACTTGTCATAGCCGATTTTTAAACTATCGATTTATGACAAAATGGCAGACGTTTGAACATAAATAGTGATTTTTGGGCCAAAAATTAGTTATTATTTTGCCTATAAAACAAAAACTAAGTAACGGAAAAAAATCCTATGACAAGTACTAGATAATGGTGTATAGAATAACCACAAAAAACCTCAAGGCAATCGGTTCATTGGTTTTCGCGAAATTTTGGGTACCGATTTGAAAAACGTGGTTTTGGAAAAACGCGTTTGAAAATTTGGGAATGAATAAATCATGAAATTTGTCAACTTACATGGAATCATCGATAGCAGGCCCATAGTGTAGGTCTACTACGGTCGACGGAATGTTCATAGCTTCTAAATCCTCGACCTCGACCATCTAGGTGTATATCTCTCCTTAAGGGGTTATGCGGGTTTCGAAGCCGAAAAAGCATATTTTCTTTATTTTTTTTTAAATATAATATTTATATAAATTATTTTATTCAAAATGTCAAGCACATCAAAGAGCAACATTTCAACAATGTGTAAAAAAATGTCATGCAATAATTTGGGAAATTCAGCCGGTGGGATCTGATTTCCGGAGGCCCTTAAAAAAAAATTCATCCAATAATTTGGAAAATTCAGCCGGTGGGACCTCGTTTCCGAGGACCCTTAAAAAAGTGTCCTCGTGGTGGTCAGGATAACTCATAGCTTTATCTAAAATTAAAAAAAAAAAAACAATTTTTTTTTGTTAGTAGATAAGTATAGTGCGTGATGGAACGAAAGAATGTTTAAAATATAGAAATTTCAACTTTTGGCAGAGTTGTATGCAAAATAGTTAAATTTTTGGTACAATTTACACTACGTATAGCCTAGTAAAATTATTTGTAATCGATAAAAAAAACCTTCGTTCAGTCACTAGTCTTAAAATTTTGGGAGAATATTCTAGACATATTGTACTATTAGATAATAAAATAATACCAAAAATTGATTTTATGAAATTTTGCATAAAACTTTCTATTTTTTATTTTACTTGTTTACTACTTTTAATTTGCATAAAAGCTCATAGTATTGTTTGTTTATTTATTTTACGTTGGCTTGAATATGCAGGGTCTCCTGTTAAGGCGTTACCCCCACTTGTAGCGCAAAAAAAGGCCTTTTTCATGAATTTTTTTAAAGAAAACTACAAAACTTTTTTAATCGATCAATATACCATCTTAAAGAACACATCTTGAAGAACTTTCAGTAATTTTTTTATTGAAAAATATTACATTGTTTAGTGGCAAATGGCCGTCAATGAAATAATGTTTTTATATACACGGTTTGCGGTGACCAACATTGCGGCGAAGTGGATCATCTGAAAAAAAATGCGGATGGATTTGGTCAAATATAAGTATAAACTAGTCTTTAATCGAAGGATTTTAAAAAATATTCATTTTTCACAAAATGGCGGACAGTCAAAGTTAATGGTTCGATTTTAACGAAAAAAACGGCCGTTTTTTGGCTATAAAACGGCCATTTTTTTCGAAAAAAAAAATCGAACGATTAAAGACTACATTTTTATGTATTAAATAAGCCTGCAAAATTTCAAGAAGATCGGTTCAATAGTGTTCGAGTAATCTTGGTCACCGACTTCAGAAATGCCAGTTTGAGAAAAACGCGTTTAAAGCTTCAATTTCAGTTTACACGAAGAAAATATTTTTTTTTGTAAACTTACATAGAGTCATCTATTCCGGGCCCATACAGAAGTATGGGCCCGGATACTCATACTTCAAAAAAATGCAATAAAAAAATCGATTTTTTCAAAATCGCAAGTAGGGTATCGGTTTTCGTGATCGCACTTGGTGATCACGAAATAATATCGGTAATAGCAAAAGCTCCGATAGTCCAAGCTCTCGGAAAAATGAAGAGAAAAAAACAACAGTTGCATTCCAATGTGCGCGAGGAAAGTATGGAAGAAAAATCAACCAGCGTGTATTTGCGATAAGTCATAGGTCTGCGAACGTTTCGCCCGTACAGGTGGAGAAGAAGCTCCCTGGCGTCGACAAGGATCATTGGGCTCGTAGGAAGTGAATTAACAAGCGCAAGCGAGATGTAGCTAAAGCTTTGGCAACGCTTGGATACGGTTGGTGCGCGACCTGGACGAGTTATACGATCCTGGTCGTAATGCATTGTCGACGTTTTATCGTTGCACCGGGAACAATAAGACGAAGGAGCAGGAGGTGGAAGAGCATGCCACGATGCTGTAACGATCGCATCATCATCATCATCATTATCATCATCATCGACAAATACCCTGTGCTTTACGAACTGTGTTCCCGAACCGCATAAGATTTACCCCCATTGGGCTGACTCCTCTCTGCGCCTCTATCTTGTATCTCTTCATGCTTCTCAAGCGTGACGAATTTCCTCGTACATAGCTCTCTACCTCCACACCCGTCGTCTACTACCTGCCTACTCTGCGATTTTACTGTTACAAAAAGCAGTCGCGGTTAGTGGTTGGTCCATTTTGAAAGTCCAGTGGAATTTTCGAGATCGAAACATCAACCGTGTAGTATAAGGTGCCGCGAAATTACATGATATTTTTATTTATTTTTAAAACGTATTATTTATTTGAAAAGTACGAATATTTTTATTTCAATATAAGGCACAAACATGTAGGTTATGTGTGGAACATAATATCCGATAAATTGTCAATAACATTTTGGTATAATTGCGGCCTAATTTCATTGAGGGGTCTTCTCACTTTAGACGCTAAAAAATACTATTTTCATGATTTTTTTCGATACATTTATATTATAGATATTGATATAAAAGTTACACTTAATAAATACACTTTCGAAATACATTTAAAATTTTTTTATTGTATTTATGTAACCCAAACATACTTTGAACGCGTTTAAGGAGGCTGGAGCGTTAGCCACAATCCAAGGTTAAATTTGTTAAAAATACATGTTATTGTTTAGACTATACTGAGTCTTTACGATTTTTTTGCACTTTTTTGACCACCAAACATCAGAGATAAAAAATAGTTTGATGTATGTAATTTAACGTGCGGTTAGATGGGCAAGACTTTTACACTAAAGGTTATGTAATTTTTTTTTGTTATTTAGTACCAAGATAAACCATTTATAACAACGGATTAACGCAAACTGAACCTTTGTAAACATTTAGAAAAAAAAATCCTCATCTTGCCCATCGTAAACCAGGGCCAATAATCTCGTGACGTAAATATGAATAGGCATCATTATAAATTACTCAAAATTTCATTGTGAATTGTATAAAACATTCGTTGTCGTAGTTTTTTCATAATAATCATCGATAATGTTATACTTTTTCAAGTTGGTAGTAACACAAAAGTTTGTCTACTTTACGTAATAAAAATATTAAAATGCATAATTTTGCCCTTTAATTATATATTTTAAAAAATTAGCATATACAGAATAAATCTGTACCTCGTATTCATTTTTTTGAGGTTCGTTGAAAAAAAATGCATAAACCGTCATTTGACTCAACTGAATCGCTCCAACCTCTTTAAATTTTGTATATAAAAATAAGAAATCATGGTTTGAACACCTTTGTAGAAAATTTGTTTGTGATTAAAATAAGTAGATATTGGTCCAAATTCATGCAAATCGTTTACCTTTCGATTATTACCCAAATAAATGCTTCTTAATTTCATTACGTTATTAACAATAATTGTTGTTCATTTGAATTATGTAATGTTATAGAGGCAAGTGTTGTTACATTTATGTTTGTTGTTACCAAATATCAAAGTATATCATTTCCTTCATTATGTTAACGTTGATTTAATTAAATCAAGATACAATAATTTTGTTGATTATTATTATTTACAAATAAAAAAACAACCATTTAAAAAGTCGTTCAGCCTTTTATTTCCGTGAAAGATTGCATTAGGTAACACCCTGGTTACTAGAGACTTCAAAAAATAAACAGTCCGGGCAAAAAGTAACCCTATACAAGAACCAACATCCTTGATCCTTTGATCGCGATAGAAAAGATGACTGCGAATCAGCTGTGACTCGTACACTATTGAGTAAGGATCTTGTCCCGGGCGTTAGGGCTTGAGTGGGAGGCAGAAGGGGGGGGGGGAGTCTTCAATCGGCGAGTGTTAAATTGAGTAGTGAATTAGAGACAACTTGCAGCGACAAGTGACAAATTCGCGCAAGCCCCTCTCTCCCCTCGCTTGGAGCTCTATAGATTTCTTTTTGCGCTCAACGCTTCGTGACTTCGCGTTGACTCAATATTCTTGATGGAGTAACGACAGCTTTGATTTCGCGAGGAGAGAGAAATTCATCACGTTTTTTTTGTTCGATTAACTTTATTGAAAAATGCAATTTGTCTTTTAATACTCGTTACTGTTGATGAGATAGAAGTTTGCATCGTTGGAATGCAAAGAAAATTATTCTATTTTAATTGCTCAAATTTCTTTTGGCACATCTTAGCGACGGAAATACCTCAAAATTTTTGGATTTGTGGATTCTGATTTCGAAAAAAAAGTTAATGTGATCTTCGTGGCCTACAGGCGGCGAATAAATCTTGCACCGTGAAGTGAAACCTCATTTCCGTTGCGTTCCTACGATGCACCCTCCAACATCGTTCAATAAAGACACGATAATTATAGTATAGAAGTTTGCATTGGTGGAACGCAACGAAATTTTTTTCCCCCATTGCCAAATTTATTTTTTGTCACATTTAGCCTACAAAAATCACTGTAACATTTTTAAACATCCTTCATAGGGATCCATAACCTAAACCTGCAAAAATAGTGTTTAGAAACAAAGCAAGATAATGAAATAAAAAATTAAGAAGAATTTTCGTTGCATTCCAACGATGGAAACGTCAAAACCATCAATAATTAACATCTGCAAATGTCACTTTAAAAATTTGCTTTAAATAAAATACCCCAAAATGCGAAATTGAAAATCAACGAAATAACGACATTTTCAGATACACCTAAACGTGCTGGTAAAATAAATTCGTTCAGCTGAGAATTGCGAGAGCACATGTTTCGTAAAAGCACCTGATATATTCGAAGGCATGAAGATCGAATAACCGAGTGAAGAAAATTTGATTCTGCTCAATCAATTCCAGTCGAAAGGTTTGAACAGTCAACTAGAGAGTCCGCTACAAGGGCACCATATCAATCGAACGTTTTGTACGAAATCATCACTATACAAGATCGAATCCACTGTATCGTTGATCCGACACTCGGTCCAGCCGTACGTTTATCTCCTGAGCAGAGCTTATTTTGCATACTATCGAGATTCATCTCGTCACGACGAGGAACAAATTGTGGGCGTATAGCAGGAGCCCGATATTCTTGACGTTGAGCGTATAATTTCTCGCGTCTGTCGTCGAACGCGGTGTCGTGTGTCTCCGAGGATTCACCTCGAGATTATACGAGTTTGACAGAGAGAGACTGTCTTCGGGACGTATGAATGAGTCTATTCACGTTCGCGTGGGCGTACGCCGATGGCATATCTTACCAGTGGAACGAAAGGAATTGAATCGATGAGCGATGACGTTATCCGTCTTTAGAGAGAGAGAGAGAGAGAGAGAGAGAGAGAGAGAGAGAGAGAGAGAGAGAGAGAGAGAGAGAGAGATTCGATTGCCATTTTCAAATGGTACAATTTGTGTGAACGGCTCAACTTCTCTCTCTCTCTCTCTCTCTCTCTCTCTCTCTCTCTCTCTCTCTCTCTCCCTCTCTCTCTCTCTCTCTGACTTGCGAGTCATTAATTTATTCCAAATTCCACAAAGCTCTAAGAAACTCAGGTAGTTGAATATCAAGTGTGAATGGAGCTGTAGAAAATCACGTGGTGTAAAAATAAAAGACTTTTGATTTCCACTTCCGAAAGCTTATGATGTTGAAGTTTGCATCGTTGTAACGGAACGGAAGTTAATTATTTTCAAATTCATTTTTTTTGAGGTATTGATGTTTGAGTTTGTTGGAATGCAACGAAAATATTTAGTACTGATCAATTTTGTTATGTCACATTTAACCTGCAAAAAAGGGGTGTAGTTCCGAAAAGGGCATACCTCCGATTAATTTGGAATTCCGTGTACCCATGTATTTTAACCTGCTGATTACAAATTTGATTTTCAGCGTCGAACTCACGAAAACGGATTTTTTAAAAGTTTTTCTACTTTATTTTGATACATGTTGGTCTTAGAGAAAAATGTTTTTCACGAAAGTTTGTAACCTATAAAAAGATTGATCTTTTATGTTCTATACAGTTTTTGTCGAAAACCATTCTGTTTCGAGAAAAATGGGATAATGCTCCAATAAGTACATTTTGCTGAACTCTATTAGTTTCGATATTATCTGCTTACGCACTTACCGAGGGAAGGTTGGAGTTTTTTGGGTTTGTTTGTTGTGTTGTGTGTTGTTTCTGTTTTTTTGTTGTTTGGGTTTGTTTGGTGTGTTGTGTGTTGTTTAGGTATACGTATAGTATTAAAGATGGAACTGCAACCTTCCCGTAGTAAAGTGCGCAAGTAGATAATATAGAAACTAATGCAGTTTAGGAAAATGTACTCTGGAACATTATCCTATTTTTCTCAAAACTTGTATGAAACATAATATGGTATGAACATATATATATAATATGAAACACAGTATGGTTTTAGACAAAACTTGTATGAAACATAAAAGATCAATCTTTTCATAGGCTACAACTCTTGCGGGAAACATTTTTCTCTAAGATCAACATTTATTGCAATAAAATAGAAAAACTTTTGAAAAAGCTTTTTTTTGTGAGTTTTTACCCTGAAAATCAAATTTACGAGTATTTTCACTATCATATTCGAAATCAGCGAGTAAAAACACATGGGTACACAAAATTCCAAATTAATCGGAGGCATGCCTCTTTCGGAACTCTATCCAAAAAATTTTTGGAAAGTGATGGAACCAATGAAATGAAGAAAAAAAAGCCTTTTGATAATGATAAAAATCAAGCAATAAAAAAACGAATTGTTGCATTCCAACAATATAAACTTCATGTCCTTCGTTATTTTTTTTGTTTATACATAAAACTCATTTTCGTTTTAAATATATAGATATTTTAAAAAGACGTTTTCCGTATACACAAAACAAAACTTTTTTGGTATAGCTAACTACATACTAAATTGGAAACTTCAACTCGGAAGATTCATCCGTATCCGCGACTGAAGATGACATTGAAGTTGGCATCGTTGGAATGCAACGAGAATCTATTCTTTTTGATTACTCGAATATTTTTCGGTCGATTCAGTTTGTGAAAAACGTTCTATGTATTCTTATTAGAAATTTACCTCAATTTACAAAGAAAATTTGTATGATGATAAGAGTAAAGAAATGAAAAATGAAAAATAACATCGTTGCGTTCCAACGATGCAAACTTCACCGTCATTGAGGCATTATATGCGCGAAAAATTCCAAAATTTTTCATTTTTTAATTATTTTTGATTCCATTAGCCTGAACGGTTAGGAATATTTTAGCTTTACAGGATTGAAAAATTCGAAAAATAAGGTAAGATTGCATTTATAGTAGATACCGCGCGGCACACCCGACCGCCAACTTCAAAGCCGTTTTTCCACGATTCACTTTTTTGAATCTTGTGAAAGTTCTAACTCTCGAACGAAGGTTCAGATCGCTTTGAACTTTTTACAACATATTCTTAGTATCATCACCTATCGTGTGATCCACAGAAACAAAAATTTTAATGAAACAAAAAAATATAAAAAATCAAATACCGACAGAAAATTGAGTAAAAAAATTTTAACTTTCGAATTTTTATTATAATAATTTTTTTAAAATAATATTGTTGGTTAACACTGAAGATACATTCATTATGCAATTATAATTATGTTCATTTTTTTTCAGACACCCACATCGATGCCGAGAACTTTCACCACCAATGCGCGCAAAAAAAAAAAACATTGCGTTGTTACGTTATATCTCCGCCATTTGTTAAAATTTTTGATTTTTTTTACATATACTTAACCATGTGCATTAATGATCTGTAAAAAAAATGTTGTCAATATACGCGTCATTTTTTTAAACCCCGTTTAGAAAAGTACTTTCGAAAATCGGCGAAATCGCATATATAACGCCTTAATGAAAATCAGTATTCTCAAATATTTAATGGTGAAACGCAATCTCGTTGATTTCTACTCGAAGGAAAGAGTATTCGTATTTGTGGGGGGGGGGGGGGAGAGGGGCAATTTCTGTTATCAATGTGATATTCTGCACTGGAGTGACGCGGGCACACGTCCCCGGAAGTGTCTCGTTGAGCTCTTGGTCGACTGGCGCGCTGTTCATTGCTACATCCGGCGCGATGCTTCTCCGCGCGCGTTCGTCATACAAGCAACATAACTCGATAATACACTCGAAAGTAGAACAAAGAGAGAGAATACACGCGGTGAGTGGCCGCGTGTACGTACACGATGCCGGTAATCCGAGGCTGTCTAAATGCGAATTTGGCCGTCTCAAGCGGCTGGTGGGAGACACTTAACGAATGCGTAATTGTGACGGGAGCGTTCTCTGCACTTGTCGTCCATTCTTCGAATCCTCCTCTTCTTTGTTCCGCCGTGCAGACTGCATCCTTTTTATTTTTGTTTTATGATATTGAAGTGTGCATCGTTGGAAGGCAACGAAAAAGTTTCACAGATCAATTTTTATTGGAAAATTCAGGCGACGACATTTTTTAAACGTTTTTCTGGATCCTCATTGGAGATCTTCAGCCTTAAAATGTAAGAAAAGATTTTGGATGATTTAGAAAATAAGGAATTGAAAAAATATAAAAAGATCCTCGCTGCATTCCAACGATGCAAACTTCAACATCGTTTGATGTTTTTATCACGTCAATTATGCTTGTTACTAATTAATTATGAAAGTTGATTGAAATACGATAAATTATGACTTTAAAGTTTGCATCGTTAGAATGCAACGATATTTTTCTTCCATTTTTTATTTCTATACTTTTATCATCACCCAAAACCTTTTTTGCAATTGATGTCTTAAGTTTGTAATGAGAATCCGTAGGCAATGTTTGAATGATATTCATACCCTAGATCGGTCAAAAAAATTTGAGTAACTAAGAAGAATTAATTTTCGTTGCATTCCAACGATGCAAAGACTGAACATCGTTTGATTTTTCCTTCATGTCATCTAACCTTGTTATCAATTAATTATTAAATTCGATCGAACTATGATAAATTGTTATGTTCAAGTTCGCATCGTTGGGATGCAACGATATATGTTTGTCCATTTTTGATCTCTTTACTTTTATCATCACCCATAGTCTTTTTTTGCAATTGATGTCATAAGTTTGTAATGAGGATCCGTAGGCAACTTTTGAATAACTTTCATATCCTAAATCGGCCAAAAAAATTGAGTAACTAAGAAGAATTAGTTTTCCTTGCATTCCAGCGATGCAAAGTTCAACATCGTTTGATTTTTTCATCATATCATCTAAGCTTGTTATCAATTCATTATTAAATTCGATCGAACTATGATATATTATGGTGATAAAGTTCGTATCGTTGGGATGCAACGATATATGTTTTTCCCATGTTTTATTTCTTTACTTTTATCATCACCCAGTCTTTTTTGCAATTGATGTCATAAGGTTGTAATGAGGATCCGTAGGCAACATTGGAATGATTTTTATAGTCTAAATCGCTCAAAACAAATTTGAGTAACTAAGAAGAATTAGTTTTCCTTGCATTCCAGCGTTGCAAAGTTCAACATCGTTTGATTTTTTCATCATATCATCTGAGCTTGTTATTAATTCATTATTAAATTCGATCAAATTATTATATATTATGGTGTTAAAGTTCGCATCATTGGGATGCAACAATATACATGTTTTTCCATTTTTTATTTCTTTACTTTTATCATCACCCAGTCTTTTTCGCAATTGATGTCATAAGGTTGTAATGAGGATCCGTAGGCAACGTTTGAATGATTTTCGAAGCCTAAATCGGTCAAAAAAATTTGAGTAAGTAAGAAGAATTAGTTTTCCTTGCATTCCAGCGATGCAAAGTTCAACATCGTTTGATTTTGTCATCATATTATCCAAGCTTGTTATCAATTAATTATAAAATTTTATCGGAATGTGATAAGATCATTTCAAAGTTTGCATACTTGGAATGCAACGATATATCTTTTCCTATTTGTTGATTTCTTCACTTTTATCATCACTCAAAGCCTTTTTTTTTCAAATCGATGTTCTAAATTTGTAATGAGATCACGTAGGCAACGTTTGCGTGATTTCCATAACCGAAATTGCCTAAAAAATTGAGCAACTAAGAAGAATGAATTTTCGTTGCATTCCAACGATGACAAACGTCATGATGAATGAAGATTTATAAATGTAGCCTAAACGGGCGCGAATCTTTTCTCAATTATTTCGCACCGATGTTCGGTGATACTGATCGCTGCGTCTTCATAGAATTCGAAATTGTCCAATTTCACGCTTTGTGAGACACTCGCGCAATTTACGTAACTTCGGTTTCGCCCCGTGGGAATTCTTTGCTCTTGAAAATTGAGGCTACACGTAGGATTTGTGGATGCGGCGGGGATGTAAATGAGGCTGAAAATAACGAGCGAACGAGGAGCGAGTGCCGATTGTGGATGGAATATCGAGGTGCGAAGGGGAACGGAGAGAACACGGGGAGATTCGGAATACCGTAGATGGGAAAAACTAGCAGCGACCGTTGCAATTTTATCCTCAAGGGAGTAATCGAATATCTTTAGCGGGTTCTGCGACCGAGGAGAAAAATTTTGCGGTCGATCTGACTGACGCGTACGTCGAAACGCGGGTGTCGAGTGTCCCAGTGTCCAATCTTTTGGATCCACGCAGTCGGGTGGTGAAAGCTCTTTTGGATGTGTAAACGAGCAAAAAAAATTACAAATCGGAACGCACTTTGAGATGACGGGACGTAGGAGAGTGTTCTTCGAGTCCACATCGTTGTAATGGGACGAAATTTTTTTTCATTTTTACAAACTTTTATTTAACTTCACTTTCACCCACTTCCCAACTACTTAGAGTTCTGAAATTTTGCAAACATGCATCTAAAAGGTGACAATGCATGATTTAACTTGAAAAAAATATATCCATAACATTTTCAACTTTTCATGTCAAATTAGCGATATCTAATCATCCATATAAAATCTTACTAACACATACAAACAAATTCGTAGCCGACTGTGTTTGTATGTGAAAAAGTTTATATGCAGCAATTAGTCGTAACTTCAATCCCAATAACAGTCTTTGTTATTTTTTACAAGCATTCCATGTTCCTAACGTACAAACTCGTAAACTAGTAAACTACTAGTAACAACTGACTAGTAAAATCAATTGAAGATTAAAAAGTCGAAAATAATTCATATGTAAAAAAAAGTATTTAAAAAAACAAACTTTTATTTGAGGGGTTAGGCCACTCTAGAGGCCGAAAAAATAGGCTTTTTGGGGATTTTTTATCAGAAAAACTACTAAATAAATCGAGATTACAAAAAAGGGTGTTTATCATACATATCAGTGAGTGTACACAATAATTTTTTTGAAGTGATTAATTTCAAAATGGCGGCTGTGCAGCGTTTATCTCAAAACTGCATTTTTTAAGTTGGCCGGCAGCACAACTCGGACAATTTTCAACCGATTCACTTGAAATGTTGAATATATGATGAAAAATACATTGTCTACGGAAGTACATAGCATATTTTTTTTATATTGCATAGTTCATTTGTTATTAGCAATTATCTGACGATTTTTTAGGCAAATTTTTCACTTTCCGAAAATTGGCCTAAAAATCGTTAATAACAAATGAACTATACAATATAAAAAAAATCCTACGTACATCCAAAGACAATGTATTTTTTAAGATATATTCAATATTTCAAATGAATCGGTTGAAAATTGTCTGAGTTATGTTTCCGGCCAACTTAAAAAATACAGTTTTGCAAAAAACGCTGCACAGCCGCCATTTTGAAATGAATCACTTCAAAAAAATTAGTGTATACACTCACTGATATGTATGATAAACACCCTTTTTTGTGATCTCGATTTATTTTGTAGTTTTTCTGAAAAAATCCCCAAAAAGTCTATTTTTTCGGCCTCTCGAGTGGCCTAAGGGCCTTAATGTACTAAAGAGTAAAAAATAATTTTTGTTACTAAGTCGCCTATATGTGACAATAAATAAAAGCTTGGGCGCTCAAAATTTAGACTTTATAATCTTTAATTACATAAATCTTAATTTATGTAATTACCTTTAAAATCTTTAATTACGTAAATCTTTAATTTACATAAATCCGTTAACATATCAACAGCATTTATCTTGCTGTAAAACAACCTTAGATTTAGTAAATAAAAATTCTGAAACTGAGTATAAACGTGCGGTAATAATTTCTCTAATTACTATCGTGACAAGTTACATACGGTTAATGAAACTGAATTGATCAAATTTAGTAAACATTTAAAAAATTGGGCGCACCGAGATTTTATTTATAGTCACATATAGGTGACTAGATGTCGTTTTGTAATCTCGATTTATTTTGTAGTTTTTCTGAAATAGAATCCCCGAAAAGCCTATTTTTTCGGCCTCTCGAGTGGCCTAAGGGCCTTAATGTACTAAAGAGTAAAAAATAATTTTTGTTACTAAGTCGCCTATATGTGACAATAAATAAAAGCTTGGGCGCTCAAACTTTAGACTTTATAATCTTTAATTACATACATCTTAATTTATGTAATTATCTTTATAATCTTTAATTACGTAAATCTTTAATTTACATAAATCCGTTAACATATCAACAGCATTTATCTTACTGTAAAACAACCTTAGATTTAGTAAATAAAAATTCTGAAACTGAGTATAAACGTGCGGTAATAATTTCTCTAATTACTATCGTGCCAAGTTACATACGGTTAATGAAACTGAATTGATCAAATTTCAGTAAACATTTAAAAAGTTGAGCGCACTGAGCTTTTATTTATAGTCACATACAGGTGACTACATTTCTTGTGTTTTTTTGTTGTTGTTTGAATAGGTTCGTGTGTTTCTTTTTTGAAGGGTGCTAATAGAGAGAATAAAAAAATAGAGGTAGAACGAAACGTTGATTCATCATTCATGCCCAACGTGGCTTATCGTCAAGGTTGGTTCGATGCCGGGGAAAGACCACTCGAACGGAAGAAAAACAATGGCCGATCCGAGAGAGCGGGCATGAGATACACAGAGGGATGATGTCGGGCTTTTGTGCAATGTTTTGTCCCTTGGTAGCGATGAATCCGAGGAGTGATAAAGCCTCCCTGCTCTATCATCGAAATTCCCCCCCCTCTCTTTTTTTTGCTCTCACGTTCGTTCTTTCATTCTTCATGCGACTGAGCAGTTGACGTCGAAAGTTTTCTCTCACTGCGTACTTGTGCATTGTTCGATGCACCGAGCCGATGCCCACACAGCATCGACAGACGGGTGATCGATCGTCGGTCTGGCCACGCTTTTTCGAATTTTTCATCTGAACTTCGAAACGACAAAAATAAATTGAAATTCCTTCTTTTTTTTCTCCTTTTAAATTCACGCTGCTATCGGGTGGATGGAAGAATTTGATGGTTGAAACTGTGAAAAATGCCTGTGGGTCCGCGATGAAAAAACAAATTGTAGGTAGTACAAATATATTCGCGATATCGAATCAATCGATTATGAATTGAGCGATTTTTTCACCGGGACATTTTTACGCGACTCGAAAGAAAAATGTCTTCGTGAAAATTTGTTCTGAACAAATTATACTCTGTTTATTATTCACTAACTAAATAAATTAGATGACTCAAATGTCGTTTCCTCGTAATCTGTTATTTCCCTATTGCTGCGTCAATCATAGTGATGCTAATATTTGTTCCAATTTGTTTGGTAATTACCGAGAAATAAATTATAATACTATCATAGAATTATAAAATTAATTTTATTATTAATAGATAATATTAATAATTTCTAATCATTCACCAATAATCACGATTATAAGATTATTTTTAATAATACAATGAGTGTTGTAGAATTATTTTAAAAAACGATTAAAAAAAGATTATTTACTTATTTTATCATGATTACTTTTTTAGTATTTTGCCACTATTAACAATTAAATCAGTATATTATAAAGAATACATAAAGCATATTTAAAGGAAATACGAGACAATACATTATAGTGTAGTATTTTATTTCGTGTACCCATGTACTTTGACCCGCTGATTACGAATATGATAGTGAAAATACCCGCAAATTTGATTTTCAAGGTCAAAACTCACAAAAACTGATTTTTTAAAAAGATTTTCTACTTTATTTTAATAAATGTATATCTTAGAGAAAAATGTTTCCCACAAAAGTTGTAGCCTATAAAAAGATTGATTTTTCATGTTCCATACAGTTTTTGTCTAAAATCATTCTGTTTCGAGAAAAATGGGATAATGTTCCAATTAGTACATCTTGCGTTACCCCATTAGTTTCGATATTATCTGCTTACGCACTTTACTCCGGGAAGGCTTCAGTTTGTTTATGTTTGTTTTTTGTGTTGTGTGTTTGGGTTTGTTTGTTGCGTTGTGCGTTGTTTGTTGTTTAAGTATGCGTATGGTGTTAAAGATCAAACTGCAACTTTCCCGCGGTAAAGGGCGTAAGTAGATAATATCGAAACTAATGCAGTTTAGGAAAATGTACTCTGGAATATTTTCCCATTTTACTCGAAACAGATTGGTTTTAGACAAAACTTGTATGGAACCTAAAAGATCTATCTTTTCATAGGTTACAACTTTCGTACGAAACATTTTTCTCTAAGATCAACATTCATTAAAATAAATTAGAAAAACGTTTAAAAAGTCAGTTTTTGTGAAATTTGACCTTGAAAATAAATTTTTCGTTTTTTTTCACTATCATATTCGTAATCAGCGAGTAAATATTCACGGGTACTCAAAATTCCGAATTAATCGGAGGCATGTCCTTTTCGGAACTTTATCCACATATGTTACTATAATTTATTTTTCCATATTTCAAAATAAATGTTTGCAAAATGAAGTTCCATTAAAACGAATAACCCTTGAAACATGGCATTATTCAATAAATACCTATGTATTTACTGACAATTCTTTGTTTGTCTCCATAGTAGCCTTTCTTTTTTTAACGATTACGGTTCTCCTTGATTTTACTCGATATGTAAGTTAATCGGCAACTGCGCAAGGCTCGGGTAAAAGACTTTCAACGTCACCGCCCGCGGCTCGACCAGGAGTATAGAAGCGTGTTTCGAGTGTCTCGCAGAGCTCGCGCGCGGTTGTCTCGTGAATGCGAAACCGTTTATGCACTTGCATACGCAAGTATATGCTCGTACGTACCTATACGTATAACGTACCTCGTGGTTTGCATCACGAACGGTGGTCTGCGCGCCGGTCCGTCCTACCGTCCGTCCGTCTCGGTGAGTTTGCGAGGCGGCGTTTACCCGCGTCCTCGAGAATTTCTCAGTTCTCCTTTCACGACGGTGAAAATGCCAATCACCTTAGGGCAATGCCGCATTATCACCATACGATCCACATGCTCGAAATCTCCTCGCGCACTGAGAGCCGCAGCTTTAGTAACGGACGAACATTTCGATGGATTACTGCTAAAAGTAAGCGTTGACGAAAAAAAAAAAAAATTACGTATTTCCGCAATCTACACGTCGTATTCTGAACAAAAAAATATAATTATAAACATTATTTTTTAAATAATTATATTACATATAGTTTATAATTATATTATATAAAAATGATTTTTTATAATCATATTCCTTCGTTTTATTATTGTATGTTGATGATATTATGTCAATTACGTTATATTCTGATGTTCTGAAAAAGAAATATAATTTGAAAAATTATTTTTTATAATTGTATTTCGTTTTTTCATTATATAATATTAATTAATTTTTACAATTATATAATATATACTATATCATTATAAAATGTATTATATATATATATATATATATATATATATATATATATATATATATATATATATATATATATATATATATATATATATATATATATATACATATACATATACATACATACATATATATATATATATATATATATATTGTACTATATGAATTATTTTTCATAGTTATATTTCGAAAATATTAATTATAATTATAACGCGATGGTTGCAACGGAAATAATTTTTTTTGCTTACGTCTTCTGTAGCAAATTTACGCTATGATCTACGACTTATAATGTTGTTATCGTTTGCTTTATTTGTTTGTTTGTACGTCCCAAACGACTTCGCATTTCCACATGCGTTTTCTTATGGCTGAATTGCAGTGCAATTTTTACAACTCAATCACCGTTTTTTATTTTTTTGGAAGAGAGCGTAAAAATTTCACAATTTCTGTACTGTGATTTTTTGCGGCGAGTCGCGAATTCCTTCGGATACCTTCGTTTCTAGCACACCTGTCTCGACATTGTTGTAGAAATGTGCATGCTCGTGGTTAATCCTCGCTGCGGTGAGCATCATTCTCATCACTCTTGCAATTCAACCGCACTGGACAAAGCTCTCTCTCTCTCTCTCTCTCTCTCTCTCTCTCTCTCTCTCTCTCTCTCTCTTCTCTTCTCTCCTTCTCCTGGCTCCAATGATTCCACATGGTGTGGTTGCACGACGAAAGTCCAACTTAATTTATACCGCCGAGCTCGCGAGCGCACACGGTGGCGCGAGGAGCTAAACGTTGTGTACGAGCGAGCTCTTACGCGGGTAAGGATCAGGAGTAGGGAATAAACCGAGGGAGGAACACACGAGAACGTCTTTAATATTCCCTCCTCACTTTTGCACACATTCCTTCAACGTATATATCCGCCTATGTATTATAATATGCACGCGCACTCTACAATCTTTCATTTCTTACGTTTTTTTTCATTTTTATGAAACGTCCTACTGTTTAAATCTTTTTTTCTTGCGTTTTCTCGTTTTATTTTTGTTTTCAATTCTAGATGCACCTACTTCAAAATAAAGACGTTTTCTTAAATCGTTGGAATATAAAGAAAACTTTTTTTTTGACACATCCAAATGTTGTTTTCGTCAATTCAGACTACGTGAGTTTTTTTATCGTTTTTTTTCGGATGCTCATTGAAGATTGTTAATATCAATTTGCGGACAAAGATCTAGTCGAGAAAAAAAGGAGCGTAACAGAGAGAGAAAAACCGTTCCATAATGTTGATAGTCAATGTTACAGGCATATTATATATATATATATATATATATATATATATATATATATATATATATATATATATATATATATATATATGTATGTATATATATGTATGTATGTATATATATATATGTATGTATGTATGTATATATATGTATACAGGGTGTTCTGTCCTGAATGTATAACCCTGCAACTCTCGACAGGTCAGATCATGTCCAATCATGTATTATCATCTGCTTTTGGTTTTTCGCATGCCATTTTTACAATTTATATGAATCGAAAATAACTAAGCAACTTTTTTAAGTAATTGGCACGATATGCGTAGTACATTTTTTTCACACCGCAGGCTATCACAGTCAGATGTTCGAATTGGTTTGTATGAAAATTCTGCATAAGATCTTTTTTCTTAAAGTTTTCTTAACATTTAAGGTTAAAAAGAAGACCTTTCTAAATAAAATGAATAACCAAGAGTATTTTTTTTTAAACCGGGGCAAAAAAGTCATAATTTTATAGTGAGTAATTTTGAGCTATAACATGAGCAGTTTTGCAAAAGAGGCCTAAAGGAATACTTTATAACACCGCAATTTCGTTTTGTTTAAAAAAGAAAAAAAAAAACAAATTTCAACACTTGAATGTTGTAATGAGATAATGCCAAAATGTTTCAATGATGCGATTATTTGATCTCCATTTTTAAAAATCATGAAAAATTACTCATTTTCGGGCGTCTAAAGGGATTTCCTTCCTAAATGGAATTCGGAAATGTTAATTTTCATTGCATTCCAATGGTGCAAACTTCAACCTCATTTAGAATCAGTGTTCATCGGAGTTTTCGAGTGTCCAATTTCTAGAGATTCACCCGATGTTTATACATATACACACACACACACACAGATACTTATATATATATATATATATATATACGTTAACGTGTACATGATCCAGGGCGATCGAACATTCACGAGCACGGACCCACTTTAATAATCAATAATTTTCCTGGTCGAAGAGTCGCGGGTCGGCCACGAGGCCCCTTGGGGAGAGTTTCTCCCTGCACGTGTACGGACCGTGCCATGCCACACCACATAATCGAGAGTTGATATCGTGACCGGGCGCGTAAAATTATTGACCGATGTTCGATGTTACCGAGACGAGACAGGCCGGCTGGCTCGCTCAGTCTCTCAAAGTCGCTCAAAACTTTTACAACTTTGGCCAACGAGCGAAATGCACGAATGTAAAAAAAAGAGAGAGAGAGAGAGAGAGAGAGAGAGAGAGAGAGAGAGAGAGAGAGAGAAAGAGAGAGAGACCCACTTCGAAGTATCAGCTCGGTGTGCTCTGGCGTGCTCTTGTGTGTCAGTGCTCCTCATCGCGAGCACGTATTCACGATATCGTTTTATTCGACCAATATATTTTCGCTTCCCGAGTTCTCGCCACCGACGACGATGACGGAGCGCAAACTGTGTACGCCTCTCGAGATCTTTTCGCGCTTTATCGACTTTCATTATTGGCACGTACACTTGGTGTACAATTCTCGCGAAAGGACTCTCGTACAGTACGAAGGAATACGTACCCATTTTTTTTTTAATTTGACACGAAAGTCGTGGCATTTTTTGATACCTAAAATACTAAAACTGATGAAACGTCGCGTTCTGTACGTCTTCACCCCTTCGTTGGCAGAGATAATTCGACAAAAAGTGCCCAAAATGGCAGGAAATTTTTGTTATCCTTAAACTTGTACTCTGGGGTTTTTGAGGGTGCTGATTACGAATCGGAACTTAAAATTCAGGAATTCACAATGACGGACAAGTATGGCGAATGAAAATACAAATAATACAGATTGATTCGAGTAAAATTTTCAATTTCGGTCCGCCATTCTAGCGCCGCCATTTCGAATTTTCAAATTTAAAGTTCAAATTCGTAATGAGCGACCTCAAAAATCCCGGAGTACTGATTTTCATCTGAATCGAATAAAGTTGTTGATTTTTGTCCGCCATATTGGCGTCGCCATTTTGAATTTCCAAATTCCGACTTCAAATTCGGATTCAGCGAGCCCAAAAACCCCCGAGTGAGGCTCCGATTTCAAATCGGAGCAAGTTAATTAGGGAAATAAAGGTTGACGCGCTATTGCGTCAATGCCACACAGGGCACGGAATTATATGACGCACTGTTGCGTCAATGCCAACAAAGGGGTTAATTTAAGGTATTCCTTTCACGAACCCAAATATTTTACACTTAAGGGGTTACCCCCACTTGCGATTTTGAAAAAATCGATTTTTTTTTAATTCCATTTTTTTGAAGTATAAGTATCCGGGCCCATACGGAAGTATGGGCCCGATACTTTGCAATTCCTGCATCATATGTTAAACCTTCATCTTCAATTTGAGTTGACTTAAGGGACGAACGAACGTTAGTCACTTTTAGAGTAGCCTAACCCCTTAATTGTCGCATTTCAATTGAACTGTTTTTTTTGTTCACTGTGAAGCTCTTGATAAACGAATTTTGGAGTATATTGGTGATATTTTTTCGAATGCACTCCCGTCGTTCTTCACGGGTAAATTGGTCAGAACAACCGGGGAACGGTTGTTCGATCGTTCAAATCCAGTGACAGATCACGTAAGAGAGATATGGCGGAGAGCGGACGTCGAATTATCGCTGCAGGTGGATCTCGCGAGTTGATGCTCTCTTGCTGCTCTTCTCGTCGTTGAGGGCCCAGCCTCGGTGTAAAATGACCAACAGGGTAATCAATCATTGGTCTACTTTGAGAGTATTGATATACGTACATGCACATATCGAACATATACATCATTTTGCTGATTCTCTCTACCTCCCTCCCTCTCTCTCTCTCTCTCTCTCTCTCTCTCTCTCTCTCTCTCTCTCTCTCCTTTTTCTCTTCCTTCTCTATATGTGTGTATACATATCAGCCAAATTATACGTTAAATTGAAAATTAGTGAATAAAAATTCTTTCGCTTCGATCAAATTGTCTCACTCGAATTTTTCTTTTTTTTCTCCTCTATATTGAAATACGCCGCAGTCGATATCGAAAGAATTTGTCGAACAGAAAAAAATGAATCAACCGGAGCAAGAAAAGAGACTCCAAATATCGTTAAACTTAGTTTTTTTTTTACTAATCGAATCTTATCAATGAGTGAAAATGTTAATGAGATTTCTTATACACGCGAAAAATTAACTAAAATTAATGAAAATCAATTATACTTGCCCCTTTTTAATCCATACCGATTTCTTTTTTTTATTCGTTCTGTTCGTAAACTCGAGAGGATACGAGACACTATATTCATTCGCGAAAAACGATAATGGAAAATAAACTGCAGACACGTTTCCCTCGTGTGTTGATATATATATATATATATATATATATATATATATATATATATATATATATATATATATATATATATATATATGTACAGGATGTCCTGTAATTAATAGATAGTTACAGGACAAATGTCGTTACATCATATCCCACTATATGCTGGAATGTCAGTTTAGTAAAAGTCCCATGGTTTTCGAGATTTTGGGCTTTATATTATTTAAAAAAAAATCATCTGCTTTTGGTTTTTCGCATGCCATTTCTACAAATGATATGAATCGACAATAACTAAGCAACCTTTTAAAGTAATCGGCACGATGTGCATACTACATTTTTTTTACACCGCAGGCTATCAAAGTCAGATATTCGATTTGGTTTGTATGAAAATTCAGCATACGATTTTTTTTCATGAAGTTTCCTTAACATTTAAGGTTAAAAACAAGACTTTTCTAGATAAAACAGATAAAAGAGTATTTAACAAAAAATCGGTCATAAAAAGTTGTCATTTATAGAAATGGCATGGGAAAAACTAAAAGCAAATAGTTTTTTTCAAAAACTAACCAAGCCCAAAATGTCAACCGTGGGACTTTTACTGAACTTGAATTCCAGCATATAGTAGGGCATGATCTGACCTATCGACCGTTGGAGGATTTTCCATTAATTACAGGACACCCTGTGTGTGTGTGTGTGTGTGTGTGTGTGTGTGTATATATATATATATATATATATATATATATATATATATATATATATATATATATATATACACACACACACATATTTTTTATATATAAATATAAAATATATCGATAAACTGGAGCAGGAAAATATATGTACGATGATTTCTCGAACGTCGTCGTGTGTCCACTTTGCGATCGAAATTAATGAACGAGCCGATCGATCATTTCGCCCTTTCAGTCTCTCCATTCCAAATTGAGAGGTTTCGCGACGAACGCAACATCGATGAAAGTAGATCATTATACCCGGCCCCTACGCTGCAAAAACACACAACCGAAACTCGTTGGCTCCATGAATTAACTCGAAAATGCGCACAATGAGCTGCCCCGTGTACGACGTATCATTAAAAAAAAAAGAACCAATTCTTGTCATTTTTCAATTTGGAGCTTCAATCTCAAATGATCTGTTTGGAATATTTAATTGAAAAACTGTCGGGTTGAAATTTTTGGCACACGTACTTAGATTGTCATCGAATGAGTCGAAGCAAGAAACGAACAAAATAATAATCAAAGTCGCGCTAAAAGATTCGGTTGCTACGGATGAAGAAGAGGATGGGTGGCGAAATCGTGCGGCTCGTGTTCCGCAGGAGGGTGTAGAGTTTCCGAGTGCCGTTAAAGGGACGCTTCCGGTTTAGCCTGGTGAAAAGCAGACGCGTGCTTACGCGTCCGCACAATTGCGTACCCGGGTGCAAAGATGCTTTTGTCGCTCCACGAGCGACTCTTCGGAATCGCCTGATCGCGCGCACGATGCGCCACCCGCTCGCAACATGTTGCGTGCCCCTTGACCCCTAATCGCCTCCGTCGACCTCTCATCTTTACGCCTTCATCTCGTACCTCCGTACCACCTTCGATCGGTTTCTATCCTGTTTCCTTTTTGATATATACATACATACATACATACATACATACATACATACATACGTACATATATATATATATATATATATATATATATATATATATATATATATATATATATATATATATATATATATATATATATTAAGGCCTTAAGTCACTCTAGAGGCCGAAAAAAATAGGCCTTTTGGGATTTTTTAAAGAAAAACTACAAAATAAATCGACATTATAAAAAAGGGTGTTTATCATACATATCAGCAACTGTATACATTTGAGGCGATGAATTTCAAAATGGCGGCTGTACAGCGTTTATCTCAAAACTGAATTTTTGAGTTGGCCGGAAACATAACTCCGACAATTTTCAACCGATTCACTTGAAATGTTGAATATACCTTGAAAAATACATTGTCTATGGAAGTACGTAGGATTTTGTTTAAATATTGCATAGTTCATTTCTTATTAACAATTATCTGACGATTTTTTAGGCAAATTTTTCACTTTTAACTATAGAAGTGCGCCATTTGGCCAAAAACCAATATATCGAAAAAATCCTACGTACTTCTATAGCAGTTATTGTATATAATCGAAAAAAATTCATTGGCTCATTATAATTGAAAAATTGCAGGAGCTGTTTGTCCGGCCGTGGGGCCTGGAAAAACAGAGACGTCATCGCAAAAACGCTGCACAGCCGCCATTTTGAAATTAATCGCTTCAAAAAAATTATTGTATACAGTTACTGATATGTATGATAAACACCCTTTTTTGTAATCTCGATTTATTTTGTAGTTTTTCCTGAAAAAAAAATCCCCAAAAAGCCTATTTTTTCGGCCTTTAGAGTGGCCTAACCCCTTAAGAAAAAGAATTTGGGCTTTATGTTATATTCTGAATAAAATCATCCGCTTTCAGTTTTTCGCATGCCATTTCTACCAATGATATGAATCGACAATAACTGAGCAACTTTAAAGTAATTGATACGATAGGCGTAGAACATTTTTCTTACACCGCAGGCTATCAAAGTCCGATGTTAATCTTTTTTTATAAAGCTTCCTTAACATTTAAGGTTGAAAAGGAGACCTTTTTAGATAAAACAAATAACCAAGAGTATTTTTTTTCAAACCGGATAAAAAAAGTTATCATTTGTAGAAATGGCATGGGAAATACCAAAAGCAGATGATTTTTATCTCGAAAACCGTGGGACTTTTACTAAACTGATACTTATGTACACTGATGACTATATATATATTGGGATATTGAATAAGTTCTCGTTGTTTGATCGCGAACATTAATGGTTTATTAAAAAAAATGTATGTCATTCTTGTGATGTTCAAACATCATGTAGGCTAATAAAAGAAAGTCCAAACTTTTTTTTTCAGCGATGCACACTTCCACCCCGTAATAAAATACTCGAACGATGTAATCGCAAAAACGAGACGTACAAGTCAAGATAAATCAATTTATCGATTTGCAGTTTGTCGGGAAGGGTTTCACGGTCCTCGTAAGTACAGAGCATCCCGTTCGTACGCACCCAGAGATCGTGTTGCGGTATGTGTATGTGGCGTCGAGAAGCTGCGGCATCTCTTGATAAGTGTGTGTATATCTTTTGATATATATATACATGCACATGTATGCGCGCGCGCGCGCACACACACACACACACACACACACACACACACACACACACACACACACACACACACACACACACACACACACACACACACACACACACACACACACACACACACACACACACACACACACACACACACACACACACACACACACACGCACGCACACACGCACGAACGCACGCACGCACACATACATGTATCAAAAGATGCGGCAGATGCACACACCCACCCACACACACACATAAATGCATCTAATGCTCTCGTGCCATGCTCGAAAGATAAGGAATCCGATTTAACACTACGATAATCTTGAAGATCGTTGGGGCAATCGCGAAACGCGGAAAAGGACGATACACATGATCGTCAGGGATTCTCTTTCTCCTGTCTCCCTCTTTTCCATCTCGCGATCTCTCTCTCTCTCTCTCTCTCTCTCTCTCTCTCTCTCTCTCTCTCTCTCTCTCTCTCTCTCTCTCTTTCGCACACTTCCTCGTGTGATTTGCAGTATCGGTCGGCTCCCTCGAACGTCCCCGAGAAATCTCTATCCACGTTGCCTTCGGGCGTGTGCGGTCGTCTATTACATCTATACGTGCCCTGTATGGAGCATTCCCTATCAAACCCGACCTAGTCGTTGAATCGATGCCACTGAGCTCTAGTATGGATCGAATTTCAACAATTTTTCAAAATTTCAAAACGTCTAAGTAATTCTTAATTTTAACATTGAAATGTTGAAATAAAATTCAGGCGAAAAAGTTTAAACAAAAGTTTTTTCTGGTCTTGAAGTTCGCATCGTTGGAATGCAACGAAAATTCTTCTTTTTTCTTCCATTTCTTTATTTTTAGGAGTTTCTAGAGTCTTTTTTTGCAGCTTTAGGTTATCGATCCACAGTAAGGATCTTTAAAACTGTTGCAGTGAGTTTTCTAAGCTGAATGTGCGAAACAAAATTGGGCAATATGGAAAAAATTATTTTCGCTGCATTTCAACGATGCAAACTTTGATACCATATTTTTTTGAACCTTAAATAATCCTGAATTGTCAGGATGAAAATTTTAAGAACGATTCGTTAAATCTTTAAGGGCCTACATCTACCTCGAGGCCCGAAAAAATGGCCAAATTCGAAAAAAAAATCTGGGGAACGGTTAGTGATAAAAGAAACGCATTTTTTAACGTCAAGGTACACATATTGAGAGGATTAAAAATAATAAAAAAAAACGAACACATTGCCGCCGCTAAATGACAAATTTTTTTTCGCGACGTTTGGCGGTGGACTCTCTCGAGCTCAAATGGTCCATTCGAAATCTAAAAACCAAACGTGTTATTCAAGTTATCGATAAATACGAGTCGTTGACGATCGTCGATTTACAAAAACATTTTTTTTAACAACGTGGCGACGAATTCAAACTCGAGCATACTAAATCTATGAAAAAGTCGTCCGTTTAATGTAACTATTGAAAAATGAAGGTCGATTTAAAAAAAAGTGAGATCATCAACGACTCTTAAATGTTTCTCGTCGTACTTCCTGTAAATTTGGAAACAATCCATCAAGTGGTTCTCGAGATATCATGTCCACCGACTGTGAAGACAGTGTTTCGAGAAAAACGCGTTTAAAGTTTGAAGTACGTTGCTGCTACCGTTCGTTCGGCCGGCTGTTGGAAGCTGTAGCTCGTTCAATTTTAGGAATATTCCCATGATTTTTTCAGGGAATATAGCTGAAAAGTGATACTATCGAATAAAAATGTTTTTGGAAAATGCCATTTTTTTACCCACCTACGTAGATGAATGGTATTGAAATTTGCATCGTTGGAATGCAACGAAAATATTTTTTTCCATACTGCCCAATTTTTTTGGCACATTTAGCCTACACATATATCACTGTAACATTTTTAAAAATCCTCACTAGGGATCCGTAACCAAAAGCAGCAAAAAAAGAGTTTCGGAAGCAATAAAAATAAAGACTGAATAAATAAAGAAGATTTTTCAGGTGTAGTTTCAAAAAGGACATACCTCCGATTAATTTGGAATTTCGTGTACTCATGTATTTGAACCAGCTGATTACGAATATGATAGTGAAAATACCCGCAAATTTGATTTTCAAGGTCAAAACTCACAACTGATTTTTAAAAAGTTTTTCTACTTTATTTTAATAAATATTGATCTTAGAGAAAAATATTTCCCACAAAAGTTGTAGCCTATAAAAAGATTGATCTTTTATGTTCTATATAGTTTTTGTCTAAAACCATTCTCTTTCGAGAAAAATGAAATAATGCTCCAATAAGTACATTTTGCTAAACTCCATTAGTTTCGATATAATCTACTTACGCTCTTTACCGCGGGAAGGTTGGAGTTTGTTTGGGCTTGTTTGTCGTGCTGTGTGTTGTTTGGTTCTGTTTGTGGGTTGTGTGTTGTTTGGATTTTTTTGTGTTGTCTGTTGTTTGTGGGTTAGGTATGCGTTTAGTGTTAAAGATCAGACTGCAACCTTCCCGCGATAAAGTGCGCAAGTAGACAATATCGAAACTAATGGAGTTTAGCAAAATGTACTTTTTGCAGCATTATCCCATTTTACTCGAAACAGATTGGTTTTAGACAAAACTTGTATAGAACATAAAAGATCAATCTTTTAATAGGCTACAACTTTTGTAGGAAATATTTTTCTCTAAGATCAACATTTATAACAATAAAATGGAAAAACTAAAAAAAAATCATTTTTCGCGAGTTTTGACCGTGAAAATCAAATTTGCGCGTATTTTCACTATCATATTCATGAACAGCGAGTAAAAATACATGGGTACAAAAAAATTCCAAATTAATCGGAGGTATGTCCTTT
Source organism: Ophion slaviceki (assembly GCA_944452715.1). NCBI lineage: Eukaryota > Metazoa > Arthropoda > Insecta > Hymenoptera > Ichneumonidae > Ophion > Ophion slaviceki. Next base: position 23,530,405 of record OX101794.1, read on the forward strand.
TCAGAACTTGATCCGAATTTTCGTTGCATTCCAACGATGCGAACTTCATCATGTAGATGAGACCGTTGAAGTAATTTTGAATGATCATTTTCAAATATCGGATTGAAACATGGCGGGATAAATAAACATCTACTTTATTATTTTTATCATTATACCAATAATTATTATTATCATCAGCCTGAAATATGGAATATTAAGGGGTAAGGCCACTCTAGAGGCCGAAAAAATAGGTTTTTTGGGGATATTTTTTTTCAGAAAAACTACAAAATAAATCGAGATTACAAAAAAGGGTGCTTATCATACATATCAGTGACTGCATTTTTTAAGTTGGCCGGAAACATAACTCAGACAATTTTCAACCGATTCACTTGAAATGTTGAATCTATCTTGAAAAATACATTGTCTATGGATGTACGTAGAATTTGTTTTTTTATATTGCATAGTTCATTTGTTATTAACAAATATCTGACGATTTTTCAGGCAAATTCTTCATTTCCCAAAAATTTGCCAAAAAAATCGTTAATCACAAATGAACTATGCAATATAAAAAATTCTACGTTCTTCCATGGATAATGTATTTTTCAAGATATATTCAACATTTCAAGTGGATCGGTTGAAAACTGTCTGAGTTATGTTTTCGGTCAACTTAAAAAATGCAGTTTCGAGATAAACGCTGCACAGCCGCCATTTTGAAATTAATCGCTTCAAAACAATTATTGTACACAGTCACTGTTATGTATGATAAACACCCTTTTTTGTAATCTCGATTTATTTTGTAGTTGTTCTGAAAAAAAATCCCCAAAAAGCGTATTTTTTTCGGTCTCTAGAATGGCCTGAGGCCTTAAGGGCCCCACTTGCGATTTTGAAAAAATCGATTTTTTTTATTGCATTTTTTGAAGTGCAATTTGAAGTGCAGTTTTTTTTTGATGCCCGGAATAGATGACTCTATGTAAGTTTACAAAAAAAAATATTTTCTTCGTGTAAACTGAAATTGAAACTTTAAACGCGTTTTTCTCAAAATGGCATTTCTGAATTCGGTGACCAAGATTACTCGAACACTAATGAACCGATCTTCTTGAAATTTTGCAGGCTTATTTAATACATAAAAATGTAGTCTTTAATCGTTCGATTTTTTTTCGTTAAAATCGAACTGTTAACTTTAACTGTCCGCCATTTTGTGAAAAATGAATATTTTTTAAAATCCTTCGATTAAAGACTAGTTTATACTTATATTTGACTAAATCCATCCGCATTTTTTTTTTCCAGATGATCCACTTCGCCGCAATGTTGGTCACCGCAAACCGTGTATATAAAAACATTATTTCATTGACGGCCATTTGCCACTAAACAATGTAATATTTTTCAATAAAAAAATTACTGAAAGTTCTTCAAGATGTGTTCTTTAAGATGGTATATTGATCGATTAAAAAAGTTTTGTAGTTTTCTTTTAAAAATTCATGAAAAAGGCCTTTTTTGCGCTACAAGTGGGGGTAACGCCTTAAAGCAATAACAAAAATGTTGCGGCATAAAATCCCCAAATGCAGACACTAACGGTATTTTGGTATGAAACGCCCCATGCATACGTAACCATAAATGTATAAATACGTATACATACGTACGCGTCGCTCTGGGGGTTTGAACTTGGTCGGAAACGCGTGTGTGCATTCGCAAAGTAAAATCGTTTTCCCCGTTTCGGTTCGTCGCTTCGTATGGCTTAGCCTCCGGGGCAATGCCGAGAATCCATACACGCTACTCCGAGGGCGAAATATCGACGCGCAGGGAGTTTTTATCGGCTCAACTGAGAATCCTCAATTAAAATTCGACATTTAATTGATAATAATGATGAAAATAACAGCGCGCAATGAATCATCTGCACGCGGTAACATTGGGATCATTCGAGAGTTCGATAATTAATCGATCGAGAAGTTAATTGGAGCTGATCGACGAATCGGATTGAGCCGCGACGTCGACTCGTTTAATTGATTAATCATTTTATTAATTAAAATTAAACGGCTTCGCGATCATTTTCCCGGAGGGCATCGTTAGCTCGAGCGTTCCGAAAATGACGAGAAATAATGATGGTCCGAGGATAGTTCATCCGAGTTAATTGTGAAAGAAAGAACATTGTTGGCTCGCTGGATCACCGGATGAGCATACAAAGGGGTCGCGAAGACGCGCAATTTCTTCAAGCATACTTCTCATGCGTAACGCATATGTAGTTAACGTATAAAAAGCGATCGCGAGATTATGACTACGTCCTTGTGTGCCTGTGCATACGTAATTTTAGCCTGCTGGCGCATCACCGTTGGCATATTATTCTGCGGTTTGTAAATTTTTCATAAAAAGGCAGCTACATCGCCGCTTCCGGTTTCACCTTCACGTTGTTTCTAGCAGAGTGCATCGGAAATGAGGATTTGTCATAATAACAATTTTATATATATATATATATATATATATATATATATATATATATATATATATATATATATATATATATATATACACATACAAACACACACACATATATATATACACACACACACATACATTGGAGGATATAGAAAGCCTTTAAATTTTTTGATATTGTCGAAGATTGCACATATTCGATATACTGGGTGTCCCAGAACTGGAGGCGTTCCCTAAAATGGGGGGTTGAGGGTGAATTTCTGAGTCGATCGATACAAGCATGTGTGGGTCTCAGATCAACCCCTGAATTATTATTAATTTTTAAAGGCGGGCCAATCAGGTGCGTCCGACGAGCCGGCGTACGTCGGTGAGCGATACGCGCGTGTAGCGGTGCCTGTTGTGCGGTGCTCCCGCCCGGCACCACTACCCGCGCTGGCTCATCGGACGCACCTGATTGGCTCGCGTTTAAAAATGAATAATAATTCAGGAGTTGATCTGAGACCCACACATGCTTACATCAATCGACTCAGAATTTTATCCCCAACCCCCTATTTCAGGGAACGCATTCACTTCCGGGACACCCTGTATACAAGTTATTGGTCACGATCCCGTGAAAAGGTTGTAGGACATGTTTTCCGCTATCAAATAACCCAGTAATGCTTTAGGCGGAGGGGAACCATTTTCGAGATATTATTTTTTTTCAGTAATGGGTAGGCAACTTCAAAAATGAATTTAAAAAACTGATGTATGAAAACAAACTTCTTTCATTATTTGTCGTTTGAGGACACAGTAACAAGCAATTATCCACAATAACATAAGATAATCTGCAAACATTTTTGAATTAGGGGTACAAAACTCTGTTAGTCTAATAATTATCCTTATTTTATTGTTGATAATTCTTTGTTACTGTGTCCTCGAACTACAAATTGTTCTACGAACAATTCACTTGTTCGAACTTGTTCAAACGAACTACAGTTGCCTACTCCTCACTTTAAAAATAAAATCTCGAAAAAGTGCGGAGTGGAATATGGCGAGGAATGTAACAAGGGGGAAGACCCCGACAATGGAATGTAAGATAAAAAAAAGATAATATCTCGAAAATGTATGATGGTGAAGTTTGCATTGCTGGAATGGAGCGAAAATTATGTTTTTTTTTGTTTTCTTCAATTTCTATTAGCAAATCTTAGCTATGAAAATCGGTCAACAATTTTTTAATTCACTTATTTGGAAATGTATTATCTGAATTTGCAAAAAAGATTTTTCGACATAATAAAAAGGAGGAAATAAAAAATAAAGAAGAATTTCGTTGCATTCCAACGATGCAAACTTCAAGAGCCATTTTCATGGTTCACTTTTGCATAAAGCATAACTGGGTTTTTTTTTGATAGCGGAAAACATATCCTATAATCCTTTTACGGGATCGTGGCCAATAACCAGCAGCCCTGTGTGTGTGTGCGTGTGCTTGTTTGGGTTATATATATATATATATATATATATATATATATATATATATATATATATATATATATACGAGAGCGAATTATTAAGATGAATTCTTGTCTCCACATATATAGATGCTCTTTATATATAGTTGTGTATAATTTACGAACATGCACGTCATCGTCAGCCAAGTGCAATTTTCCCGGTGCACAGGTATACCAATCCAGATGAATAATTTCACCGACCAAGAGCAACGGTCGGGTATCACCTGGCAGGATGTTGCTCGTCTTCCTGATAATTTGAACGCCGCACGATGTACAAATTCCAAGATCGCCAAAATTACTTTTTGTTTTTTTTTCGGCGGATCTTGATACCTCGAATAAATTGGATGTTAAAAAAAATACATACCGTTTCACATGTGGAATAATCACATCAGTTGCAACACTTTGTACATGTACATGTCAACATTTCATTATAATTCCCTTCATTCGTACACTCAACACCACAAAGCTTATTTTGAAAACTCAATCATCGTGCTTATCGTGGAGCGTGTAATTTTTGCAAATCAATTGCAAATAAAATTTTCATAAAGGACGCTGAAGTATAATATTGAATTTTGCATTGTTGCAATGCCACGAAAGTTTATTTTTTTCGAATCATTAACTTGTTTTCGATTTTTTTGCAGCTTTCGGCTACGCGTATCAGGCAAATGTTTTTTTGGAAACTCTTCCAAGTTTAACAACTTACATTTGCAAAACAGTACTTCTGACAGCAGAGTTGAGGAATACAAAAGTAATTTTAATTGCTTTCCAGCGACCCAAACTTTGAGACGATGTCGTAGTTTGCATCGTTGGAATACATGGTCTTGAAGTTTGAATTGTTGCAATGCAACGGAAATATTGCTTTTCTCGTAACGCTCATTTTTTTAGCCGATTTAGGCTACGACAATTGACTTATTAAAAAAAATGTTCGATTTTTAAATTTAGAAATGATCTTTTGTGATAAATAACAGAATGTTAAAAGGGTTTTTCTTTGAAATAATTCTGAAGATAATTATTAATTGTTTTATATCACGATAATTCGAACTGTAGATGTTGGCACCAAAACGCCGCGCGATCGGCGCTGGCGTTGTGACGTCACCGTTCGAACGCGATCGAATAGGTTACGTATACGGCATACACGCGAGTGTACACAAGTGTACAATTTGGTGTCACTTTACATCGGAAAACGTCTCGAGCATTTTCAAAAAGTCGAAAACTAGTTTAATTTTCGTGCAACGATGTGCGAAAGTGGATTTGTGAAAGCAAATTCGAGCAATTTGCCGACCGTGGATTCTTAGGTTAGGAGAGGCTTGATAAATTGTGTCACTTATTGTCGCTACGTATCAGAAGCATATTGAGAAAGACGTATTTAAAAAAAAACACATTTCACTGCAGTTTATGTTATAACACGTTTACACTTTCATCTAATTGGTATTCACAGCAAAAATAAGTGGACGATGATTTCGGGTTAAGACCTTAGGCCACTCTAGGGGTCGAAAAAATAGGCTTTTTAGGGAACTTTTTTTCAGAAAAACTACAAAATAAATCGAGATTACAAAAAAGGGTGTTTATCGTACATATCAGTGACTGTATACAATAATTTTTTTGAAACGATTAATTTGAAATTGGCGGCTGTGCAGCGTTTATCTCAAAACTGCATTTTTTTAAGCTGGACGGAAACATAACTCAGACAATTTTCAACCGATCCACTTGAAATATTGAATATATCTTGAAAAATACATTGTCTATGGAAGAACGTAGGATTTTATTTTTATATTGCATAGTTCATTTGTTATTAACAATTATCTGACGATTTTTTAGGCAAATTTTTCACTTTCCAAAAATTTGTCTAAACAATCGTTAATAACAAATGAACTATGCAATATAACAAAAAAAATCCCACATACTTCCATAAACGAAGTATTTTTCAAGATATATTCAACATTTCAAGTGAATCGGGTGGAAAGAGTCTTAGTTATGTTTCCGGCCAACTTAAAAAATGGAGTTTTGAGATAAACGCTTCACCGCCGCCATATTGAAATTAATCGCTTACAAAAAATTATTGTATACAGTCACTGATATGTATGATAAACACCCTTTTTGAAATCTCGATTTAATTTGTAGTTTTTCTGAAGAAAAAAATCCCCAAAATGCCTCTTTTTTCGGCCTCTAGAGTGGCCTAACTCCTTAACACGTCGTGTTGCATTGTGGCACATTCAGAAATAACTTATCAGGGGCACTTTTCGTCGTATTTATGTAAAGAGAAACGAAACAAGCCTCATACGAATTTGTCGTTGCCATCGGTGACAGAAAACTCGTATTACACGAGTTTTCTTATACCTGCGTTCGAACCGTGACGTCACAGAGCGCTCGGGTACCTCCGGATGCTATCGGCGCGTTTCAGCCGAGCCGAACGGAACAACAATTTCAAATTGCTGTATCATTGATAATTGTTGGAAAAAAAAGAAAAATACTTTGCTTTAGAAACCGCATATGATCTTTACAATGAAAAAAAAAAATAATAATTTAATGACTCAATTATTGAAACGTTTCTCTTTATATTAGGGATATGTGGGACCTAAATCTGTAAAGAAAAGAGTGGATAATAAGACGAATAAAAAAATAAACTAAAAACGAAGGAGAATTTTCATTGCATCCCAACGATGAAAACTTCAATCCCATTGGAATATAATGAGGATGATTTTGTTATTAATTTCAATTTTTTTTTTATTTTGGCGGATGTAGGTTACGAACATGACTTGAATTTTTTTTAGAATTGTCACTGGAGATACGTCGTGTTAGAGAATGCAAACGATAGCGGGACTGTCGATCAAACTGCTCGTGGAGGGTGAACGATCGAGCGAGATCGATCATCGATAATGTATCATCAAAGTGACCCGCGAGTCTTTGTATACACATTGTATCGCGATTCGAGCTATTCAAATCTCGAAGCTGTACACGCGGCTGACGATACGTATCGCGATCCAATGATGAATGCCTCGGTATTAGGACACGCCCTTCTGACAATGAATGACGCTGGTTTTACACCACAGCCCTGACCTTTTTCATTTCTAATAGTCCAGCAAAAGAGACGAAAACCCAGCACTTTTTAGCGCAGAATATGAATTTTTAACTAAATGTAGATGGTTGCATACTGAACGTGACCCCGATAAAATGTTGCCCCTCAACCCGCTCCAACCCTAAGAAATGGGGGTTGAAAACTTAAAAATCGCCGTATCTCGATAATTAAGGGGAGGTACCTGAGTAAACAGCGAGAAAAATAGGTAAACTTCGGGAATTTTTATCTCAAAAACTAATGTTTCCATTGAAGCCGGGTTTTTTTATTGGAAAATATGTACATTGAGGTATGTTTAGGAATTTTTTAAAAATACATTCGTTGACTGGAAGCGATTCAAACGCGATTATCTCGAAATATAGTTTTCAAAGTCGGTTGCAGATGTATCTCGAAAACGGCTTGTCCGATTTTGTCCAAATTTGGATACAATATTCTTCAATAGTTTTTCTCGTTCGCCACGTAGGGGGTTTTCATTTGATTGAACCATTGCTTTTTTATGCAATGTGTATGCAATCCAAAATCGTCGGAAATTGCGAACGAAAAACGAATGTTAAATCAAAACGGTCGCAATTCCGTCAAAAATGAACATTTCAAAAAAATTCTACGTGGCGAACGAGAAAAACTATCGAAGAATATTTCATCCAAATTTGGACAAAATCGGACAAGCCGTTTTCGAGATATATCTGGCACCGACTTTGGAAACTATGTTTCGAGATAATCGCGTTTGAATCGCTTCCAGTCAACGAATTTATTTTTAAAAATTCCTAAACATACCTCAATGTACATAGTTTCCAATAAAAAAAACCCGGATCCAATCGAAACATTACACTATAAAAAATTTCTGTATGAAAATTAATATACAAGTGTAGGAAGTTTTTATGCGGATACCGCTTATGAAATTTCAGATACGATTTTGAAAATCCAAAACAGGTTATTTTAAAAATGAAAGTGTAGTTCCGTAATATTAATATACTTGTGCGTTTGAAAAATAATGCACGTGTATGAGACATCGTCCGGGTCAACAATTATGAAAATCATAAAATGTTTCTTCAATATTAATATACGAACACATTAAATTCAACTTATCTGTGATTTGTTTTTGACAAGCAATTGTTAATATCAGTGGCTTTTGTCTTGGAAATTTCTGAATCGAATCACAGTATTCATGTACTGGATGGTATTATTTCGAGAAGTACATCATCGATATTCCTAAAGATTTGTCTTATATTTAACTCAGCGTCGATGAGAAATAATATCAGATAGGGGTACAATCACGATACTTTCCAATTCCAATTCAGTTCCACATGTATTATATTTTTCAGGCAGCCGTAAATAAATTTCAAACTTGTTTTGTATTTTCAATACTCTGTTTTTTATAGTTGATTTATTATACATCTGTAGAAATTTTCAATTGAAGACACGGATTAATACAATACATTTCCCACAAATTTACAAACTTGTCATTGAAATTCCATGTTGCATCTATTATATTCTATATCCACGTTAGAATTTCATGTTCCTGTTTTAAATTTACGGTACAAGTGTTTTAAATTCAATTTCATCTACCGAGTTCGTAAAATTCAATTCCTTTGTATCTTAAATGTATTGTAAATTTCATATCATTTTTTACAGTGTAGTTTTTGAGATAAAAATTCCCGTAGTTTACCTGTTTTTCTCGCCGTTTACTCAGGGACCTCCTCTTGATAGCCCGATCAGAAAATGTTTTGAACAAAAGTTGTTTGGAATAATAAAATACGTTTTAATAATAATAACCCCGGATTTTCGGATCGTTTTTGTGCCGCTATTTTCCAACATAGGAGATTGGACGTCAGATAACTTTATACGAATTTTATTATTCCGAACAACTTTTGTTTGAAAACTTTTTTGATCGGGCTATTAATTATCGAGATACGGCGATTTTTAAGTTTTCAACCCCTATTTCTTAGGGTTGGGGCGAGTTGAGGGGCAACATTTTATTCGGGTTACTTTCAGCATGCAACCATTTACCTTCAGTAAAAAATTCATATTCTACGCTAAAAGTGCTGGGTTTTCGTCTCTTTTACTGGACTATAACATGTACGTTTCCCTGACTTCTGATTTCTTCCTCTCGTTGCTCGTTGCTTTTGCGCCATTCCACGGATACTCAAGATTGAAATACGAGATATACTCACGTCACAAGTAAATCAGAAGTCAGCTGTCGCTTGTTGGTAGCTTGCTCGAAATTTTCGAGTTCCCGAAGTGCCTCGCGACGGCTCGGGTGAGGACGTCGAGAATTTCACGGTATCTTGAACTCTAATTAGGCCAGCATGAACTTCTCGAGTCACTTCGCGTTCCTCGAAATTTCTTCGGACCGCGAATTAATTGACATCAAGGTGATCAGTTTTGCGGACTCGGCGATTTTGCTCCCGTCGTGGAATATTCGGACGAACGTTGGAGGCTACTGAATTTTTATTGGAAGTCGATGCATCCTATGACCGTTCAAATTCGATGGTTCTGTAGGCTTACCTAAATTGTTTTTGAGATTAAAAAAATCTTGTAATCCGGACAATCGAGGATAATTTCGTATGGAGAAAATGTCGAAGTTTGCATCGTTGAAATGCAACGAAAATTAATTTATTTTTAATGGTTCAATTATTTTTCGGCCGTTTTAGGCTGACAATATCATTCAAACGTTTTCACGTATTCTTATTATACATTTATGACCTCAGTTCACAAAAAAGGCTCCGGATATTAATACAAATAAATCAATTAAAAATGAAGAAAAAAAATTGTTGCGTTCCAATGATGCAAACATTAGGCTCATTTTCCAACGACGTTGAAGTTTGATGATGTTGAAACGAATATTAATTCTTTTTAATGGTGCACATTGTTTCGCTCATTTGGCCTGTGAAAATCACTCGAAAGTTTTTACCGACTTTTATTAAAGGTTTCCGACCTGAGTATGCAAAGAAAGGATTTTCATGCTGATCAAATTAAAGCCTTAGGCCACTCTAGAGGCCGAAAAAATAGGCTTTTTGGGGATTTTTTTTTCAGACAAACTACAAAATAAATCGAGATGACAAAAAAGGGTGTTTATCATACATATCAGTGACTGTATGCAATCATTTTTTTGAAGCTATTAATTTCAAAATGCCGGCTGTGCAGCGTTTATCTCAAAACTGCATTTTTTAAGTTGGCCGGAAACATAACTCAGAGAATTTTCAACCGATTCACTCGAAATGTTGAATATATCTTGAAAAATACATTGTCTATGGAAGTATGTAGGATTCTTTTAAGGCGTTACCCCCACTTGTAGCGCAAAAAAGGCCTTTTTCATGAATTTTTTTAAAGAAAACTACAAAACTTTGTTAATCAATCAATATACCATCTTAAAGAACACATCTTGAAGAACTTTCAGTAATTTTTTAATTGGAAAATATTACATTGTTTAGTGGCAAATGGCCGTCAATGAAATAATGTTTTTATATACACGGTTTGCGGTGACCAACATTGCGGCGAAGTGGATCATCTGAAAAAAAAAATGCGGATGGATTTAGTCAAATATAAGTATAAACTAGTCTTTAATCGAAGGATTTTAAAAAATATTCATTTTTCACAAAATGGCGGACAGTCAAAGTTAATGGTTCGCTTTTAACGAAAAAAAAAACGGCCGTTTTTTGGCTATAAAACGGCCATTTTTTTCGAAAAAAAAATCGGACGATTAAAGACTACATTTTTATGTATTAAATAAGCCTGCAAAATTTCAAGAAGATCGGTTCATTAGTGTTCGAGTAATCTTGGTCACCGACTTCAGAAATGCCATTTTGAGAAAAACGCGTTTAAAGTTTCAATTTCAGTTTACACGAAGAAAATATTTTTTTTTGTAAACTTACATAGAGTCATCTATTCCGGGCTACTTATACTTATACTTCAAAAATACTTATACTTCAAAAAAATGCAATAAAAAAAATCGATTTTTTCAAAATCGCAAGTGGGGGTAACCCCTTAAATATTGCATAGTTCATTTTTTATTAACAATTATCTGACGGTTTTTTAGGCGAATTTTTGGAAAGTGAAAAATTTCGTTAGATAATTGTTAATAACAAATGAACTATGCAATATAAAAAAAATCCTACGTACTTCCATAGACAATGTATTTTTCAAGATATATTCAACATTTCAATTGAATCGGTTGAAAATTGTCTGAGTTATGTTTCCGGCCAACTTAAAAAATGCAGTTTAGAGATAAACACTGCACAGCCGCCATTTTGAAATTAATCGCTTCAAAAAATTATTTTATATAGTCACTAATATGTATGATAAACACCCTTTTTTTGTAATCTCGATTTATTTCGTAGTTTTTCTGAAAAAAATTTTTGTAGTTTTTCTGAAAAAAATAGTTTTTCTGTTCTTCGCCATAAAAATCCCTCAACGATTTTTTACGATGCATCTATAAATACCTAAAATTGAAATTTGCGAAAAAAATCAGGTATAACAATTAAAAAGCGAAAATAAAAATACAAAAAAGAATTTTCGTTGCATTCCAACGATGCGAACTTCAAGGCCATAAAATCGCGAACGTATTGTGGTTATTTATAAAAATAGATTTCTCTGGGAATACGAGAAACGATATTTCCCAGAGAATAAAGGATGATCATCAATTAGTGTCTCATCCTCCGCTAACCTCGTTTACAAAAACCCTTCACATACACAGACCCCGATCACAAATAGAATGCTCGAAGCACGTGGCTCCCTGACGAATTCGATATTCTCCCCGCGCGCAGTTTCATCGAGATTTCGTCCCTTATTTCTCGTTGCGTTCACAAACAAGCAACCCTCGCACTGTACTTAGTGCCGTCGTCGCTCTCATGAAAAGAGCCCTCGTGTGTTTCATCACTCAACGCGGCGCCCGGCCAGCCTAAAAGCAAAGACGTAGAAAACCCCCATTGACTTCCAAGTGCCACGCGAGAGAGTGCCCTGACCCTTTTTACCGGTAGCCGGCCTTTTTCCTCGGGTCTTCTTACCGCGCTTTCACGCACTTCTGCCACCGGTTGTGAAAACATTGCTACGCCCACAATTTTGTGTTCAGTTCTCTCTCTCTCTCTCTCTCTCTCTCTCTCTCTCTCTCTCTCTCTCTCTCTCTCTCTCTGTGTCTCTCTCTCTCTCTTTTTCTCCGTGTATACATGTGTTTTGAAGCGACTCGTACAGGAAAATACTTGGGGCCCTTTTGCTCAATAACAGAAGTGAAAGGCTAGCGAAACAAAATACATCGAGTTAATGCGTGAGCCTCCCGATAAATAGTGCACCTACATGTGTGTATATAACAGCAATTCGAAGCCAGAACTGAACGCAACAGGGAGATCGATCACTTAGATTTAAAGCAAAGAAATTTGTATTAATGCATATATATATATATATATATATATATATATATATATATATATATATATATATATATATATATATATATATATATATATATATATATATATATATATATATATATATATATATATATATATATATATATATATATATATATATATATATACATATACAGGGTGTCCCTCTTATCTCTGCCACCCGAAATAGCTCGGTAATTATCGCCGTCACAAAAAAATGTTCCAGACAAAAGTTGTACGGTGTGAAGGAGGCCATCAAATGCGACCAATTTTTTTTATTTCGTTGGAGGCGCTGACGGACAGTGAAGGTCACCTCCACCTTTTAAAATGGAATGGTACATTGTTTATCAACCATCTTGTGGAGCACCTCAAGCAGCATAAAAAACATTCAGGGGTCAAAATCGTTCAAGGTCATTCAAGGTCACCTATTCAAATGAAATACACAACTAAATATCTCGGATCACTACCAAATATTTGGCAGTGATCTGAGATATTTAGTTTCGTATGTCATTTTAATAGGTGACCTTGAATGACCTTGAACGACTTTGACCCCCTGATGTTTTTTATGCGGCTCGAGGTGCTCCACAGGATGGTTGAAGAAAAAATGCACCATTCCGTTTGAAAAAGTGGAGTTGACCTTGACGTGACTTCAGCGCCTCCGCCGATTAAAAAAATAGGACGGATTTCTTGAACACTGAAACTTTTGTCTGAAACATTTTTGGATATGACCGATAGTTTGAGTGCTATTGCTCTGTAACACTTTATGTGCCTCACCCTGTATACAATACCGGCCAAAAGTTTGCGGACACTTCAGATAATTGAAAAAATCATATTAGAATAATATAATTAATTATACAGAGCTATGTAATATCTTCGTGTAATAATTAATGGAATTAATTAATATGTAATAATTAATGGAATGAACTATATTATTGTAACTTTATTTGGCAATTATCTGTATTATCTGAAGCAATTATTTGAAGTGTCCGGAAACTTTTGGCCGGTAGTGTATGTACACACACACACACGCACACACGCACACACACGCACACACGCACACACGCGCACACACACGCGCGCGCGCGCGCGCGCGCACACACACACACACACACACACACACACACACACACACATATTCAAAAGGGACGGAAGTTTCCCACGGGGTCCTGTGGAGACCCCGCGTGTGCGTCGCGCGTTCCCATCAACGATGGGGCACCACCCATCCATGTGTTATTACCATAACCATTTGATGAATACTGCGCGGTGTACACGGAGTCGCCGATCCGCTTCCCTAACTCCACTCTTATTTTCGAATGTATACCAGCTGAGAATAGAACGGAACTGATGTATGAATAAGAATTGCATCCCCTATGTGCACTCTGATCCTTGTACGCATATATACGTGTGTACGAGTGTGTGCAGGAGGAAGACGACACGCGACTCGCACTCGTCACACTCGACAGCCCTGACTTACCCCTCCCACTGCTCGCTCAGCCCCCTTCCCAATGTGGCCCTCATCGCTCTGCCATCTCATGTGCATTCGATGCCATTTTCTCACAGGATGCGAGGGAACGACGAAAGTCGCAGTTGGCCAAAACGGGAGTGCGGAGAAAAACAATGGACGATGTTGAAAATCAACGCAATTGTTTTTCTTCAACGTCGCATGATGTTGAGTTTGCATCGTCGAGTGCGACAATTATTAATTTTTTAATTTTTCATTTTATTATTATCCAAAGCACTTTTTTTTGCACATTGAGGTCGTCAATTTCTAATGAGAATGCGTAGAAACGTTTGAGCGAAATTCACAGCTTAAATTGGCCTAAAAAATTTTGAGGGATTAAAAAGAATTCATTTTTATTGCATTCCAACGATGCAACTGGCAAGACCGCGGGAATTTGTGAAAGGTTCACGGGCACTTTATTGTCGGGCAGCCAGAGATTAAATCGTTAAATAAATATTTCGACGATATTGCAAATATAAGAAATTGATTAAAAAAAGCTATTGAATAAAATACAGTCAAAAGAATGCATTTTGGAGAGTCCAAGTGATGTTGAAGTTTGCATCGGTGGAATACAACGATGTTTTTTCTTCATTTTTATTATCATCATTACTGTTTTGCAAATTGAGGTTGTAAATCTTTAGTGAAAATATGTAAAAACGTTTAAGTGATTTCCGCAGCCTGAATCGGCGAAAAAAAGCCACTAAAGCCACTAAAAAGAATTGACTTTCGTTGCATTCCAACGATGCAAACTTCGACGTCGACATTTTTAATGTTTGGCGGTTTATTATTCTTTATTGTTTCGATGCGAAAAATTACTGATGCATATATAAATATATGTGTATATATATATATATATATATCACGGCAAAAAGATAATTTATTTGTTGCTCGGAGACCGTGTGTATACGTGCCCGGAATTTGTATTCACCTGATATCGTCAATTCGGCCCGCTGATCACTATTAATCATATAAGAACACGAATCCCTTTTGCCTCGTGCACCTGTACGATATCCATCAACAATGTATAGCCTACCGTGTACGGGGCTTTCCGTCTCGGCGAGGCTGCAGCCTCTCGACAGTCATACTTTTATCGGGACCGACAGATCCATAGTGCAGCTCCCTTCAACGTAGTATTCGACTTAAAAAAAAAGTGTTGAATTTTGCATCGTTGCAAACGAAAAATAATCATTTTTAATTGTTCAAATTTTTGTTCGCCCCTTCGGCCTGTGAAAATCACTCAAACGTTTTGATGTATTCTTATTAGAGAACCGCGACTTCAAGTGGCAAAAAAAACGTCTTCGGAGAATGACAAAAATAAAAAAACGGAAAATAAACGAAAAAAATCGTTGCTTTCCAACGATGCAATCATCAGTGTAATTTGAAAAATGTATTAATTAAAAAAATTAAAATTAAAAATTAAAGATTAAATTAAAAAATTAAAAATTAAGTAAAATTGTACAAGGAGTAATAAAAAATATTTGCATACCTCGCTATGGCAGAAAACACAGCGACGTATGCAAATATTTTTTTAATCCTCTTTATACAATTCTAATTGAAACCAATATCGAGCATTTTAAAAAAGCAAGCTGCCAAATAAGTTTGTCGACAAATGCATCTTCCGACGAGTTATTCTAGAAAAGCGAGGCGTCCGTTTTCTCTCGCTCTGCATAATCTTAATTGATTTTTTAAGTATCTTTTTTAACTTTTTATTTTGCCCATCGTTGAAATTTTCATTCCGCTGCGGTCTACGGATTCCGAGCGGAATGTTAAGGGATCATCACAGTGTAACGAGTCCAAAAATAGCTGATTTTCGTGATTTTTTTTTCGATAGTTAAAATATGCTAATCAGTCTGATTTTTTTTATCTCAAATCAAAGCAGTTATGGAGAACAGAGAATACTTTTTTAAACGTTTATTTTTATTTTTTTACATTTTTTTAACGGCTGAAAATGTTTTCGAAAAAAAAGGATTCCTCACGGTGTACAGGGTTGTGCCCGTAAATATTATCTGAAACAGAATTTGTAAAAACATTATTAATCAGTATGAAAGCCGCTATCTTGCTATGGAAGTTTTTTTTTTAAATAAAAATTCACAAATTGTCGACGGTTTGAAAAAAACGTACAAAATTTAGCCTATTTTTTCGACAGTTTTTCGTTAAAAAAAAACTTTCTGAAAAAGGATGTAGCAACCGAAACAATTCGAATTTCGTCCCAAAAATTGAACAGCATGTTTGTAACCGTTTATACTATCCGAAAATGCAAAAGAATCGATTTTTGAAAATTTCACACGGTGATGATCCCTTAAAAAAATATGGCGATTTTTCGTGGTCGTCTGAGCGAGCAAATTTAAAAAAGTAAAATACCTCGTGTATCGAGTGTACGTGCTGTCGGAGGAACGCGCGTACGGCTGCACTTTTGCTACTCCTCTCTCGTATTTCATCGGGGCGAGGCATTAATAAAGTGCACGCTCGCTGCCGTTCATCTCTTATCGAGGTTCGATCGGGGCTTGCGGTCTTTTTTATTTATCGCCGAAGGAGGTGGAGTGTGATGTCAGAACGTAAGCCAAGCCACGAGGCATAATATGACGTCGATGAGGTGAGCGTGTAGTTTTTTAATTTACCCGAAGATTGGCGGGTAGGGTGGGAGGCTTCTTTTCCGTCGCCACGATAGCCAATGTGCCCGCAAAAAATATAATTTGATTAATCTTTCGAACGTCCGCTCGTCAGGTATACACCAACCTCATTCGTCTTTTCGGGCCTCGATCTAGAGGTGATTTGTTTTCGGAAAATTTATCACAAAATTGCGAACTTTTGTGGTATAAAAACGATTACATCGTATCCATTACTTTTATCAATTAATTATCAATAATTATCATAATACTTTTTTTTATGAACGAATATGATTTCCAAAAAATAGTATTTGGCAATCCTTTTTTTATTATGTATTTCCCCAAAATATTTTTATGTATTTTTATTCTGTACTTCTGAAAAATAGTATTTGGCAATCCTTTTTTTATTCTGTTTTCATGTAAATTGATAAATTACGGCTGAAATAGCCCGCAGAAGAATTTATGTTCGATGTATGAATAAATTTACAGTTCATTTCATTTTAAAATAATTTGTCAAAATGTTTTCATTATCGGACTTTTCTCCTATCTTCCATATTTCTTTATGACATAATAATTTTTATTGTTAACTCATTATTGTCGTTTTATTTGTTATTAATAACGAATGTCGCGGTCAGCACTATTTGAGATTCTCATGAATTAACTAAGTATCGTTGCCCTTTCATAAAAAAGTTCGTCAATTCTCGTCGCTGATTTCGCAACCTTGATTACACTATCTCTCAGTAACTATTTATTTTACGGAAAAAAGTTTCATATAAAATTTGTAGGGAATTTCATGCTCTACAAGTTTGACAACTACTCTTTTTTTTGCATTCCCAACCATTATCAAGATATTTCACAAAAACAACAATTGAAATTGTTCAACGGACTGTATCTCGAAAAATATTAATTATAGACAGAAAAGTTTGGAATAAAAGTTATAGAAAATATAATTTCCTACAAAAAAGATCTCGGCTATTTTTTTCGTACGCCGCACCGTTTATGTGATACTTGCAGAAACGCGTTTTTCACGATGGTGGCTAACGCCCCCCCCCCCCCCGCCCCCCAGACGAAAACTTGGAATTACACTTTGACGCCACACCGTAACACATCCAAATGGTGAAAACCAAGTATTAGGATTTTTTGCTGAGAAACCCTAATTTTGGTGCTATTTTTTCCTGAACTAAAGACAAACCTTGAAAAGTGGCAAAAGTCTTAGTTTTTTAAAATTTGACGTGCTTGGTGTCGTCATCAATTACTGTATTTTCGATCGGATCTGGCCTCACGATGTATCAACATAAGGGTAATCGAAATCTAAACGGAAAACCAATATTAAGCCATGAAAAACTAAATTGTAAAACTAGATTGTTGAAGAACCCGGCTTTTTAAATATGGGTTAAATATGAGTAAAATTCATGATGCGTTTTGGATTTGCATTCGTGTGATGCAGGGAAAACTATTGTTTTATTCCCTTTCTTATATTTTTATTCTTTTTTTTTAATAAAACGAACGTTTTATTATTATCCAAAATGCCTTAAATACCTTTCGATGGTAAATATAGAAATATTAGTAATGATGATATATACACATTCATATATATCATAAATGGGAATGCGATGAAAAAAACAGCTGCATGGCTACATATATACAAAGTGTCCCATTAAAGAAAAAAAACATTTAAATAAATAAAAACATAGATTTTTAAAAATTGTCCTACTCTGTATTTTTTCGATTTTTTGAAACATTGATTTTAATAGTGAATGTGATAAAAAATTGTGCATGCCTATGTACGTGCGTTTATATATGTAGGGTGCCCATTTAAAAAAAGCACTAAAATAAATCGAAAAGATCAGGTCGTACAAAAAAGTGTTTCCTACAAAAGTGTTATGGTTTTGCGAGAGATATCCGATGATGATGGAAAATATTGTTTTTGTCATCACTTTTCGTACATACCGCGGTAACATTTAATTTTGAAAGTGGAAAGGCATGATTTTGATTTTTCAGAAAAATAGCTGATTTCGAGACGAATTCATCGGGGAAAAAAATCTCTAGCTCAAAAATGAAGAAAGTTATGGCGGTTTAAGGCGATCTTCTAGTTTCTCGGGTCGAAAAAATCGATTTTTTTTTTCATAAATCACATCTACAACATGTGTCGAAAATGTGTGCCAAAGGATTTTTCGATATTCGAAGTGGTTCACAAGTTACGGCCCTGGAACGGAGCAGGTATACGGAGCAGGTATACTTTCAAACGCTTTTTTCTCGAAACACCATTTTTCGAAACGGTGACCACGATATTTCAGAAACTACTGCACCGATCTTGTTCAAATTTATACAGCATCTTTAATATGCTATAAGCCAGCGATTGAACTAGGATTATCATGATTGCTTCGATAGTTTTTTTTGTACGAGCGACAAACTTAAGAAAAAATGAGTAAAAAATAGAATGTAATTTTCAAAAGTGTATAAAAAAGGCAATTTTGGTAATTTAGAATTCACTCTAGTTCAATCGCTAGTCTTAAATATGAAGATTAAAATGCCGTTTGGTTTTTTGATTTCAGATAAGCAGAACAGCCGCAATCTTGGTCACCGTCGAGCACCTCTTTTACTTGATGTCTTCCTGTCGGCCAATATAACGTTTATTCTATTATATATTTTGGCTTCAAAAAATTTGTAAAGCTTATTTAAATGTTAATAAAGATTATGCAAAAACAATGAGATTGATTATTTCGATGCTTTGCCCGTAAAAAATTATTGAAAAAGCCGTAAAAAAACAGCCGAGAAACTAGAGGACTGGTGAATTTCGAAAGGCGTATTTGACTCTGTGTCGAGTATGATCCGTTATGGCTGTTAATTGGCTATTTCCGGTTTTTTGACTAGCGCATGTGCATTGACAAAACTAAACCCATAAAGACATACACAATTATTTATCACATTTACGATTAAAATTAATGTTTGAAAAAAAATGAAAAGTATTGCAATTAAAAAAAAATTTATAAAACTTTCTCTCCATCGTAACGATGCTAACTCGAACGTTGTACGAGCACTCGACGACCATTTGTTTGCGAACATTGACTCGAAACTTATGGCGCACGTGTATACCATCGAGTTATTAATAATATTCAAATCTCAATGTTTCAGTGTGTATCGCCCGATAGTATTAATCGAACTGTCCTTCATTGGTATTTACCAATCGTAGGAACGATCGATCAATCAATTTAAAAATCACGCTTATGCGAACCGAAGGGCTTGTGATTGATGGTTCTTGCTCATGGATTAATCGTTGCTCGAGTATATCTCACCGATCGAACTGTGCTCTCGATGTTTTACCGAACTGCGCAACAAATACCTCCCCTCTCGTTCCCTTCACTCTGCCTTTCTCCCATAGAACAACGGTAAAAAATGGAAAAAATAAATCAAATAAAAACTAGCAGGCCTCCAGAGGCCCTGCAATTTCTCGCAATAATAAAAAAAAACATTGAGACAATGCAGCGAAAGGGGGAGCTGCATAATAGAGCATGTAATGACTCTGTTCGAAGATGCTGTCTCTCTCCCTCTCTCTCTCTCTCTCTCTCTCTCTCTCTCTCTCTCTCTCTCTCTTTCTATTTGTCCCCTCACTCCGACGCTTTTACCTTCAATGGCGAATGGGAAAGCTAAAAAAAAGAAAAAGGTCCATTTTACTGACTCAAGGTATGACGCCTCGGCGTTCATTTGTTCCAGATGGTTCTGCCACTTCGACGACGACAATTACGTGAACGTGCCCCGTCTTCTCAAGCTCCTCGACAATTACAATCCTCGCGAGGACTGGTATCTCGGCAGGCCCTCGATACCAGCACCCTTGGAGATCGTCCGACAGGGCCCTAAACCCTCCAAGCGACCGGTGAGTCACGAAAAAAAAATTATTTCTTTCGCGCTTTCTTATTTTGCAGCCTTTTTGCACCACTTGAACTTTTAACTATTTATTAGGTGTAAAAATAAATTGATCGCTGCTCGGCCTGTGGCTAAGATCAAAGTGTAGTATCTGGTCTTATCAGTTGAACATATTATATTCTCTCCACTATTATCGTGGATGATCATTATAATGCTCACTTATTATTTAAGGCGTTACCCCCACTTATAGCGCAAAAAAAGGCCTTTTTCATGAATTTTCTTAAAAGAAAACTACAAAACTTTTTTAATCGATCAATATACCATCTTAAAGAACACATCTTGAAGAACTTTCAGTAATTTTTTTATTGAAAAATATTACATTGTTTAGTGGCAAATGGCCGTCAATGAAATAATGTTTTTATATACACGGTTTGCGGTGACCAACATTGCGGAGAAGTGGATCATCTGAAAAAAAAATGCGGATGGATTTGGTCAAATATAAGTATAAACTAGTCTTTAATCGAAGGAGTTTAAAAAAATATTCATTTTTCACAAAATGGCGGACAGTCAAAGTTAATGGTTCGATTTTAACGAAAAAAAAACGGCCGTTTTTGGCTATAAAACGGCCATTTTTTTTTCGAAAAAAAAATCGAACGATTAAAGACTACATTTTTATGTATTAAATAAACCTGCAAAATTTCAAGAAGATCGGTTCATTAGTGTTCGAGTAATCTTGGTCACCGACTTCAGAAATGCCATTTTGAGAAAAACGCGTTTAAAGTTTCAATTTCAGTTTACGCGGAGAAAATATTTTTTTTTTGTAAACTTACATAGATTCATCTATTCCGGGCATAAAAAAAAACTGCACTTCAAATTGCACTTCAAAAAATGCAATAAAAAAATCGATTTTTTCAAAATCGCAAGTGAGGGTAACCCCTAAAGATTAAAAAAAAATTGAAAAACTTTCAATTTTTTTAATAAAACGAACTCGATCAAAAACTTTATTGTGACAATTATATCCTATTCCAAAGAGCTGCATGCGATTTTTGAAATATTTTCAGCAATTCTCGTGAGTGTACATTTATTTGAACCAACAATGAAGAAATGTTTGCAAGTGCACATAGAATCATATTAAAAACATGACTTCTCTAATTCACAAATACATTCTTTTGGTTGCAATGAACATTTATTTCATCGAATTTTATATTTTTTTCTACCAAAGACCAAAGGCGTTGCTACAGATGACATCTGTACTTTGTGGCAAAAAAATACCATTATTTCGGATCCATATTGTTGATATTTCAATCATGATATACGCTTGTCTCTATCTCATACTAGTTGCATGATATTGCACTTTTGATATTGCACGGAGTACGAAAATGTTACGTCTCATGGCATATTCGTTTCGATGTAGTAAAGAAATAATTCATTCTATTGATTATATTTTTGTACGAAATAAGAAAATGTTGTAGCAAGCGCTTAATTATTTCATCCGTACATCTACGGATTGTATATAGAATTATTCCAATAGAATATAATTTTATTTGAAGAATAATGTAGATATTCAGAGAACAGAAGAGGTTTTCAAATAAAATAATATGTTATTTAAATCAATCCCATTTTCCAATATTTTATAGTATTGCAACAATCTCATATATCGGTGGCACTCCGCGTTCAGACATTTATTTGAATCAACCAATATATTTTTTTGGTTCAATTGGTTTTTTTCTCAGTGTAGTATACTGTTTTCCCGGACCAACAGCTTAACATAACCTCAAAATATACATCGTGACCACAGTGAGCAAAATGAGTTGCAATAACGCGCATATTAGGCACTGCATGCTTTTCGCGTTCGAACAGAAAAAAAATACTTCCAAGGCTGAGGAGATGATTTGTCGGACATTGGGGGAAGATGCCGTATCCATCAGTACCGTGAACAAGTGCTTTCAAAGGTTCCGGAGTCGAAATTTCGACCTCGAGGGTGGTGAGAGTGCAGGACGACCAAAAAATTTGAAGACGAGGAGTTGGGGCAGTTGCTGGACGAAGATCCTTGCCAAACGCAATCGGAGCTTGCTACTACATTGGGAGTTACCCAACAAGACATTTCCAGTCGTTTAAAAAAGCTCGGCAAGATTGAAAACGGCCTCACACAGGCAAAGGACGTAGGCTGGTCACATTGCTGTACGACAATTCTAGACCACACACAGCAAAAAGCACCGAGACGCTTAAAATTCGTTAGACTGGGAAGTTTCGCCACACCCGGCGTATTCACCAGACTTGGCTTCATCGGATTTTCACTTTTCCCATCGCTCGAACATCATTTGGCTGACAGCCACTTCAAAACGTTCGATGAAGTAAAAAATTCCATTACCGACTTTATCGACTCAAAACCACCAACTTTTTACCGCATAGGAATTCACAATCACCTGACAGGTGGGGGAAATGTGTGAAAGCAAGCGGAAATTACTTTGCCGATTGAATAGTACACTGCGGCTTCTATTATCGGCACAGCGGCGGGATCGGCTCCGCATCACACTTACAGTAATCCCATATAGGGTCGCCTGTCGTAACAAAAATGCCAGCATTCAGCCATTAAACGGTTTGCTGATAATCGGCCAATAATTCGTCGACCAGCATTGGGGTACTGTAGGCGGATGAACGGCTTGCCAGATCTATGCCAGCCATTCGTGGGCCAATACTATCGCACCGATAATATGGCGATCAGCATTGGGGTATCGTAGGCAGATGAACGGCTTGCCAGATCTATGCCAGCCATTGGTGGGCCAATACCATCGCACCGATAATATGGCGATCAGCATTGGGGTATCGTAGGCGGATGAACGGCTTGCCAGATCTATTTCAGCCATTGATGGTTTGTTTTTGGGCGTTTTGCAAATGCAGGTCGTTAAACTGTAACACGTAAAAACAAGGGATAAGGTTTCGAAAAGCATATCCTACTGATGAAGCTGAAATTTTGCACCGACCTTCTTTTCAATATTTTAAGAGAACCTTTAAAAGGATATTGGCGACTAGCAATAGTTTTCGATATATCGGATATTGAAAGTTATTTATTGTACTGCGCTTCTACTATATTAAATAAATCCAAACAAACCCATCCCACATGGCAAGTGATATGCACATACGGGCGAGCACTGTTTGCCAGGAAGCAGCGCGGCCGGAGGAGTGGGGGGTATCTATGGGGTATATAGATATACTCGTATGGCGTGAAATAATAAACTTTACAATGCGATGTATGGAAAACTATTGCTAGTCGTCAAAAATCCGTTAACGGTTTCTCTTAGGATAATGAGAGGAAGTTCGGTGCAAAATTTCAGCTCGATTAGAGGAGTATGCTTTTCGGAACTTCACCCAAAACGAGCGAGTTATTTTTACAGCCTAAATGGACCAAAAAAATTGTCGGTAAACTTTAACGTCACGAATAAAATTATCGGCATAAAAGTAAGGAACGAACAAACGATGGGTTCTGTAAGTGTTAAAATGGCTAAGTGGGTAGGGCGCTCGACACTAGAACGAAAGGCGCAGGTTCGATCCCGATGAAAGGTAAAAATTTGAACAATGCAGAAACTGTTTTTAATGCAATTATTCTATGTACATGGACATAAGTAAAGCATAAGAAAACAAAAAAGATACTACTAGAATTTTTATATTCATAATTTGTCAATTTTTTGTTTCTCATTCCCGGCAGAAGATCCGGCAGCCGTTGCTGGGCCAATATGGGCGTATGATAGTTGGCCCAGTCTTAGCAGCCATTCCTGGTTTACCATTACCAACCATGCATGGTGCGGATCTGGCCCGTTTGTATAGCCATTACCGCGCCATCGTTTGTTCTCTGGCAACCAGTCGTGGGCCATTACTGTGCCGATTGTAAAACCCTATTTGGGATGGAGGTTGCGCATCATCCAATGAAGTCGAGTCACACTACCTGCAAAGCCCTCTTTTATTGTCCAGCATGCTTCGAGCCTCGCGGTAGGGCCTTCTCCCACCATCCCGCGTAGAAATTCTGATGGGGCCCAAATCAGGGCCCGATCAGGTTGCCTGACTGCCCTGGTAGGGCACTAATAAGGCAGCCTGAAAGGGCCCTACTAGGAAATGTAACGTTGTGTCACATATGGGCCTGATCTGTTTGCCTGATCAGGCCCCTATCAGGTTGCCTGATCAGAAAGAAATGCATATAATATTTCCAAAAACCAAAATGGAATGAACCACTTAATTTAGAGTTCCACTACAATTGATTTTGTATTATAATTCGTCATTCCCTGGTCTGCTGAAATGTTTTTGCTCGAAGAAAATATTTCGCCTATATGGGAATCGAACCTCGTACCTACCTACCCAAAGCTAGGCACGCTGCCCCTATGCCACCGAGTGCTTGTAACATCTTGGTCCCAGATATGGCATAAGAGACCAAATGAATTCCTATAATTATTTGTTGTATCACATAAATTATATCAATTAGTCAATATCATTGTGATGATTAAAGAGGTTTATCGAATAACATGCTATAGATTTTTGAAACTGAACCTTGTATATATATATAACTCTCTCTCTTCGCCTTACAAAGCTGCCGAAATCTTCTAACACACATCCGAGTTGCATAACGTTTTTTGTCGTGACAGTCCATATCACCTTTTTTAAATAGAATTCAGGAATGCATCGAAACTCCGAAGCTACGATGCTGTAAAATCGAAGTTTCCATGTGGAAAATAAGAGGTTATGTGCATCTATCGACTGCTGAGGCAGTTATAGGGTAAGCCCATTTATGGCCTCATCAGGGAAAGCCATAGTAGGGCCTATTAGGGCAAGCCTTGGTAGGGCCCTATCGGGGAAAGCCTTAGTAGGGCCACATTAGGGACACCCTTAGTAAGGCCCTATCCTGGAAAGCCTTAGTAGGGCCTATCGGGGCAAGCCTTGGTAGGGCCCTATCGGGGAAAGCCTTAGTAGGATCTTATCAGGGACGGCCTTAGTAGGGCCATTTTAGTATAGCCTGATTTAGGGCCTAAATACTTCCGGCCCGATCGGGGCCGGATCAGGATGTCCGTAATAGGTGTTACCCGTGTCACACCCCGATCGGGGCCTGATCCTGGTCAGGCTAACCCTAAGAAATTTCTATTCGGGATGCGTTACACCGATCGATATTCGGCACATAGTGGGGGGCTGTTGCACTTGTGGAGGTCCCAATAATAGAGGTCGCAGTGTACTTTGATCCTAGGTGATTAAATAATTATTTTCATGCAAAAAGTCCGAGAAATTGTTTGTACATCTGATGTTCGGTTTCGTTTTTATCCTCCATTCGATTTTGGATACCTTCTTGTCTGTATGCTCGAATGGGTTGTTTATGTAGGTTTTTTGAACAATTTTTCAGTACTATATCTTCAGTTTCATCTTCTAGGTGGTGTGACTCCACCCCCCTCTCTCTCTCACTCTCCTTCTCATTTTCTTCCTCAATTAAGGCAGGATTCTACTTTGAAACCATGAAAAAAACGCTATTTTCGTGAATTTTTTCTGAGCATACTATTAAAGATATCGATATGGGGTTTAAACTGTTCAATAAATACACTCTTTAAATACATAAAAAAATTTTTTTAATGTATTTTATTCATTTTTTGTACACGTAAAATATGTTTAAAGCCAACGCCTCGAAAAGCAGGTACCGTTGCCGTGGTCGTGAAATCTTCCCGACGGATGGTCTGAAACAAAAAAATCAAATAGTTTCATGTTCAGTATGTCTTCAGGAACCGACCTAACTAGAATATTTTATATACGTGCAAAATTAACAAAATGGCGGCTAAAATACGAAAAAAATGCGTTTTTTTGGGTCTTTTTTTGCAATAAAAAAATAGTTCTAATCAAAATTTTAAGTTGATTGTAGTTAGGTCGGTTGGTACACACATATAGAATATGTGTTCCAAATTTCATAAGGATCGGTTCAGTACTTTTTGAGTTATCACGACCACGGTACTTGAAAATGTCGTTTCGAGAAAAACGCGTTTAAAGTTTTGGTGAGTCACAATAGCGCGCTCAGGTAGGTGCGTTCGAAAGGCGAAAAAGGATAGTTAGACTGCTTGGAACTTTATAAAATTTTGACCGAACATTCTTGAACATATTTATTTCGAAAAATGTAAAAAAAAAAAAAAATTTCAAAGTTTCAAAGTAGAATCCTGCCTTAATTCTTCCTCCATAATCGCGTATCTACCATTTTTTGCTCACCCGAACTTATTTTATTGCGTATAATCGCATTTCCCCCTATCTCGCTGGGGCTCGTCCTTTCTCACGTGTGTGCAAAATCCTCGCGCTGTGGTCTCAACACACACTAACATAAACACGTATCGCATTGCGGAGAATTAATTTCAAAAGACACCAGAGGGGACAGAAACTGTGGTGGATCGTTACAAGCTTGTAACGCTGTTTGGCTTAACGACGAAAATTATTTTTCCCCGGAGAGAGACAGACAGACGGAGAGACAGAGCGAGTGTAAAACGCGAGGCCAATAGGGGGAGACGGAAACGACACAAAATAAAAAGCTCCGGGAGAGGGAGGGGGGAGAGAGAGATAAAATTGAGGCGGAGGTAAAAGAATTGAAGAGCGCGTGTACCAGTTCACCGGGTGGTCTTATCGTATTTATGCATCTGCGCTCGAACGAACGGACGTTGCTGCCCGGCCACGTCGAAAGTTGCACATCGAACTTGCGCACACGCAAATACGAGGCGTGACCGCTTCGCATTTTTGTTTCTTCTGCCCAGAAAGCAAACGAAAAATCCACCTCTTCTTTATCCGAAAGAATTTTAAGCGGCTACATCTACCTAGAGGCCCGAAAAAATCCCCAAATTGCGATTTTTTTCTGAGAAACGGTTGGTAAAAAAACACACATTTTTTTAAATACGAAGGAATGTATATCGAGAGCCTTTTAAAAAAATCATTAAAAATGCGAAAAAACAACCGAAACATGATGAAACATTTTTTCGCGATTTTTGGCGGGGGACACTCCAACTTGAACGGTCCATCTGAAATCTAAAAACC
The DNA here is from genome assembly GCA_944452715.1 of Ophion slaviceki. Classification (NCBI taxonomy): domain Eukaryota; kingdom Metazoa; phylum Arthropoda; class Insecta; order Hymenoptera; family Ichneumonidae; genus Ophion; species Ophion slaviceki. Next base: position 23,557,755 of record OX101794.1, read on the forward strand.
ACACGGGTTATTCAGGTTAACGGTAAATGTTTACAAAATAACCATGGGAGGGGGTTGGGGCGGGGCACCAATGAAAAAAAAATAGATTTAAATGAATAAAAATAACACACACCCACATGCACTCTGGAAGTGGGAGGTAGGGGGATTTGTTAAAAAAGCTCTCCTGAGCACGAAGCTGTCGAAGAAAAAACGGCGCGGTCGCTTCCCTCTCCCCCCACCTGCCCTCGTTGAAAGTTTGTCAAAATGTATCATTGCAAAGGCGAGACTGGAAATCGCCGAAAATGGTATCTGTGTGGGTTTGTTTGGGTGCATGTGTGTGTGTGTTGTTGTTGTTGTGTGACCATTTAAACTAGATTTAAGATGATTAATTCATTTAAAATCTAGTTTTTCTGCATTGGTATTTTCGCGAACTTCAAAACCCCATAACTTGGTATGGGGCCCCCCCCATACCGCGGGAGAAATCGCGGCGGTCACCGCCCCCCCCCCCCCCCGGGGCGGTGACCGCCGCGATTTCTCTTCACCATCGTCTTCAGGGGGTCATTTTCTATAAATCCCCCCACCCTAGAGGGGGTGAGGGTTATTTTGCAAACATTTACTAAGTCCGCAATAAATACGAGTCGTTGACGATCATCGATTTTCGAAGTAATTTGTTTTACCAGCGTGGCGACGAATTGAAACTCGAGCATACAAAATCAGGAAAAAAGTCGTCATTTTTACGTAACTATTAAAAAATGAAGACCGATTTGACAAAAGTGAGATCGTCAACGACCTTTAAATGTATCTTCTGTCAATTTCGACACAATCCATTGGGTGGTTCTCGAGATATCGTGTCCACCGATTTTGAAAAGTGTTTCGAGAAAAACGCGTTTAAAGTTCGAAGTATGGTGCTACCACCGTATCATGTATATTTCAATACGAATATTTCAATGCAATTTTCAGGGAATATAGCTAAAAGGTGGTACTATCGAATAAAAATATTCTTGAAAAATTAAATTTTTTGATCCACGTAGGTAGATGTAGCCCTTTAACGCGGTCCTCTAGTTTCTCGGCTGTTTTTTTACGGCTTTTTCAATAATTTTTTACGGGCAAAGCATCGAAATAATCTCATTGTTTTTGCACAATCTTTATTAACATTTAAATAAGCTTTACAAATTTTTTGAAGTCAAAATATATAATAGAATAAACGTTATAGTGGCCGACAGGAAGACATCAAGTAAAAGAGGTGCTTGACGGTGACCAAGATTGCGGCTGTTCTGCTTATCTGAAATCGAAAAACCAAACGGCATTTTAATCTTCATATTTAAGACTAGCGATTGAACTAGAGTGAATTCTAAATTACAAAAATCGACTTTTTTATACACTTTTGAAAATTACATTCTATTTTTTACTCATTTTTTCTTAAGTTTTTCGCTCGTACAAAAAAAAACTATCAAAGCAATCATGATAATCCTCGTTCAATCGCTGGCTTATAACATATTAAAGATGCTGCATAAATTTGAACAAGATCGGTGCAGTAGTTTCTGAAATATCGTGGTCACCGTTTCGAAAAATGGTGTTTCGAGAAAAAAGCGTTTGAAAGTATACCTGCTCCGTATACCTGCTCCGTTCCAGGGCCGTAACTTGTGAACCACTTCGAATATCGAAAAATCCTTTGGCACACATTTTCTACACATGTTGTAGATGTGATTTATGAAAAAAAATCGATTTTTTCGACCCGAGAAACTAGAGGACCCCCTTAAACGCTCTTGCTGTAGGTACCTTTCATTTGTCTTCTTATCTTCGATCATTATTCTCGAGATTGAAAGGAACGAAAAATAAATGAACGCAATTTGTGATGTAAAAGTTGCTTCGCCACAGTTGCTTATTTATATTCCAAACAATTTTGCAAACAATTTTGCAATACACGATATGTACCGGGTGAGCCATCAAATAGTAGCAGTAGAAATATTTTCTAACCTATCAGAATTGGGAGAAAACTTTTCCTACAAAAGTTGTACAGTTCGAAGGGGGGCCATCGAGTGGTGGCTACGAGGTTCATTCGGGTGCAGGCACTACAGAGATTTCAAGGTCACCTCCATTTTTTCAAACATGGCCACTATTCTTGTTCCAAAATTTCCTCAGCGTCCTGAAAATAAGTTTACACACCAAATTTCAAAATGATCGAGCGAGATTTGGTATAAACAAAATCGGTAAAAAAGAAATTTGAAATGTTTTTAGCTCAGATTCGATTGAAAAACCGGTGCGAACACTTATCCCTATAAAAGGTGCTCAAAGTGACGGCCACCACTTTAACCCTTCGAGTGCACACTGGGTCGTTTTGACCGTATGTATTTATCATTTTTTAACGTATTTTTCAAAGTATGCCCCACTTTGAACGAATGCCTTTGATTTTCGTCTTCGTCAAAAACTAATTTTAGGGCCATAAAATATGGATAATTTACTATAAAAAACGTCTCTGCAAAAAAAACCAAAAATGCATATTTACCGGAATACACCAATTTGAAAAACGCCTTGGGTCAGATTGACCCAAGATGCACTTATAGGTTGGCGGCGGAGGTGTGCACTCGAAGGCTTAAATATGCGCGTTGTACATTTATTTTTGAATTTGGGGTATGAACTTATTTCTAATCCCTTGATAAAATTCTAAAAAAAATAGTGATGCCATTTGAAAAAAAAAATGAAGCTGAATTTGAAATCTCCGAAGCGCCACCACTCACTGATCGCTTTCGAACTACACTGGAACCTCTTTAATCGGCACAGCGGCGGGATCAGCTCCGCTTCGCAATTGCAAAAACAGAGGTTGCGCACTATCCACTCAAGCGGACTCTGCGCAGCTGGGGTAGCTGATTGCAGTACCCCTCAAAGCCCTCTCTTATTGTTTAGCATAGTTTAGTCTAGATCGATATTCGGCACATGGTGGGGTGCGATTGCTTCTGTGAAGGTTCCGTTTAAAGAGGTTCCAGTGTATGCTACTTTTGTAGGAAAAGTGTTCTCCTAAGTCTGATAGGTTAGAAAACATTTATACTGCTAATAGTTATCGTCTCACCCGGTATATATATATATATATATATATATATGTACATATATATTTATATATATTCATACACACATTATATACATATATTATCAAATAAAGAGTACGTATGTATGAGATATGATCGTGATTTAATCGCTTATTGTACATAGGGACTATATATATATATATATATATATATATATATATCGGGGAATGTTATTTTGCAGACTTTTAATTTCGAGGGCCGTCTTCATAGTAGCCAATGCTCTACATGGTCAACATTACATACAGATTTAACGGGTTAAAAATATCTTCCTATATATATATATATATATATATATACAATATAAATACTACAGGGCGCGGGTAGGCATCGCATCGGTCCCCGAAGAAAACGCCGATCTTATCTCTTAAGCCGAGTGTCTGTCATGCACTGCCGCCGCGGGGCCGTTGATCCTTTTTATTCGCTCTTTTTTTCTTCCTCTTTATTCTCTTTTGCCATCCTAGCACCGTCTTCCTCTGCTTCGCCCATCTCTTTCTCTCTCTCTCTCTCTCTCTCTCTCTCTCTCTCTCTCTCTCTCTCCATCTCTCTCTTTTCTCTTTCGAATTCGCATAAAAAAATGAAAAAAGAAAGTAAGTAAAAAAGAAAGAAAGGAGCGACAAGCATGATCGCATATGTGAATGTGTAAAAAGAAAGGCAACTCGAGTGAGCGAGAGAGTGAGAGCGAAAACTCAAGAGATTCTGCGTGCTTTGGTGAGATGCTTCATACGCTCCTCTCTTTTTTTTCTCTCTTTAAAACCGTGTCCGCTCGCTTTGTCCTATCTCCTCGACCACCGAAGTACGATCAATTGATTCGCGAAAAAGTCTCGATGCTCGTTGTACATGCGTGCCGAGCAACGATCAGGACACGTTTAAAGAAATCGACATATGTGTAGAGGTTTTTTTTTATTCTCGCTCATTCACACTAGTTCTCAGATGTAGAGTATCCAGGAACAAAACCGGATCACGGAATATCAATTGACGAGTGTACCTGATAAAAAAACGGCTACGGCCCCGTTGCGAAGTTCGCAATTTTGCGCGAACGATTTATTCCTTGAAAAACTTGCGAATGGATGATTTCGAAAAATTCGTCCGGAGTGCAGTGAAGGAGGATTGTTTCGAACATCTGGTTATCTTACCCTTGGAGTTTAGTTGGATTTAAATGATTTTCACACGTCGTTACGAAATTCTGAAGATCAAGACAATGTTGTACCCCGTTGGAAATGATTACCTCCACTTTATATTGTCAAAAAAGGGTTTTTTTTATGCAACAAGTATTGGGTGTACAAATCAGTTCTCGGACTGAGAACAAAAACAGCTGTATTGAATATTTGAACGAAAGAATGTTTCATTCATGTCTGGTGTATATAATAGCAACTAGGCAGACTGTTTTCCTGGACAAACAGCTGTTAACATAATCAATGTTAACATAACCTCGAAATGTTACCTCAACATAACCTCAACATAACCTCAAAATGTTACCTCAACGGGGCCGGGTTGAAAGTCCGAACTTTGAATGATCAGAACGCTCAAAACCTCTGAAAGAATACTATCCCGAAAGATAAAAAATCCGAAAGGATTTTACCCGAAAGACCAAAACTCCGAAAATCTGAACGGGGCCGGGTTGAAATTCCAAACGTTGAATGATCAGAAAGCTCAAAACTCCGAAAATATACTACCCCGACAGATCAAAATCCCGAAATAATTTTACACGAAAAACCAAAACTCCGAAAATCTGAACACCGTCAATATAATTCGGCTATGGAAGTTTTAAAAGTTTCAAAATTTTCAATAAATCGACGAATTATTTCAAGATTTTTTTTTATTATAAGTGATTTTACGTCAATTTTGAAATTCGTCTAGACAATGTTATACGTTTTACATATTTTACAGTCAACTGTGTAGACTTTCGATGGCATAATCTTGACAAACCTTGTAATTTCGGAACATTAAAATTAGGAATTTTAAACCGTCGGCGCATTCAAAGTTCGGAATTTCAACCCGGCCCTCATGTCAAGATCATGCCAGCGAAAGTCTACACAGTTGACTGTAAATGATGTAGAACGTATAATATTGTCTAGACAAATTTCAAAATTGACGCAAAATCACTTAAGGCGTTACCCCCACTTATAGCGCAAAAAAAGGCCTTTTTCATGAATTTTTTAAAGAAAACTACAAAACTTTTTTAATCGATCAATATACCATCTTAAAGAACACATCTTGAAGAACTTTCAGTAATTTTTTTATTGAAAAATATTACATTGTTTAGTGGCAAATGGCCGTTAATGAAATAATGTTTTTATATACACGGTTTGCGGTGACCAACATTGCGGCGAAGTGGATCATCTGAAAAAAAAAATGCGGATGGATTTAGTCAAATATAAGTATAAACTAGTTTTTAATCGAAGGATTTTAAAAAATATTCATTTTTTACAAAATGGCGGACAGTCAAAGTTAATGGTTCGATTTTAACGAAAAAACGGCCGTTTTTTGGCTATAAAACGGCCATTTTTTTCGAAAAAAAAATCGAACGATTAAAGACTACATTTTTATGTATCAAATAAGCCTGCAAAATTTCAAGAAGATCGGTTCATTAGTGTTCGAGTAATCTTGGTCACCGACTTCAGAAATGCCATTTTGAGAAAAACGCGTTTAAAGTTTCAATTTCAGTTTACACGAAGAAAATATTTTTTTTGTAAACTTACATAGAGTCATCTATTCCGGGCCCATACAGAAGTATGAGCCCGGATACTTATACTTCAAAAAAATGCAATAAAAAAAAATCGATTTTTTCAAAATCGCAAGTGGGGGTAACCCCTTAATAAATCATTCTTAATAAAAAAAATTCTTGAAATAATTCGTCAATTTATTGAAAATTTTGAAACTTTTAAACCTTCCATAGCCGTATTATTTTGACGGTGTTAAGATTTTCGGAGTTTTGGTCTTTCGTGTAAAATTCTTTCGGAGTTTTGATCTTTCCGGGTACTATTCTTTCGGAGTTTTGAGCGTTCCGACCATTCAAAATTCGGAACTTCAACCCGGCCCCATCTTGAATTTCGGAATTTTTCACCGTCGGAGTATTCAAAGTTCGGAATTTCAATTCGGCCCCACGTTAACATAACCTCAAAATGTTAGCTCAAAGGTTACGTTAACAACCAATATAAACATAACCTCGAAATATACATCGTGATCACAGTGAGCAAAATGAGTTGCAATAGGCTAAGGAGATGCTAAGGAGATCACTTGTCAGGCATTGGGGGACGATGCCGTTCCGGAGTGGAAATTTCGACCTCGAGGTTGGCGAGAAAGCAGGACGATCAAAAAAATTTGAAGACGACGACCCATATAGGGTCGCCTGTCGTAACAAAAATGCCAGCATTCAGCCATTAAACGGTTTGCTGATAATCGGCCAATAATTCGTCGACCAGCATTGGGGTACTGTAGGTGGATGAACGGCTTGCCAGATCTATGCCAGCCATTCGTGGGCCAATACTATCGCACCGATAATATGGCGATCAGCATTGGGGTATCGTAGACGGATGAACGGCTTGCCAGATCTATGCCAGCCATTGGTGGGCCAATACCATCGCACCGATAATATGGCGATCAGCATTGGGGTATCGTAGGCGGATAAACGGCTTGCCAGATCTATTCCAGCCATTGATGGTTTGTTTTTGGGCGTTTTGCAAATGCAGGTCGTTAAACTCTAACACGTAAAAACAAGGGATAAGGTTTCGAAAAGCATATCCCACTGATGAAGCTGAAATTTTGCACCGACCTTCTTTTCAATATTTTAAGAGAACCTTTAAAAGGATATTGGCGACTAGCAATAGTTTTCGATATATCGTATATTGAAAATTATTTATTGTACTGCGCTTCTACTATATTAAATAAACCCAAACAAAGCCATCCCACATGGCAAGTGACATGCATGTGGGATGGCATGGGGGTATCTATCGGATATATAGATATACTCGTATGGCGTGAAATAATAAACTTTACAATGCGATATATGGAAAACTATTGCTAGTCGTCAAAAATCCGTTAACGGTTTCTCTTAGGATAATGAGAGGAAGTTCGGTGCAAAATTTCAGCTCGATCAGAGGAGTATGCTTTTCGGAACTTCACCCAAAACGAGTGAGTTATTTTTACAGCCTAAATGGACCAAAAAAATAGTCGGTAAACTTTAATGTCAAGAATAAAATTATCGGCATCAAAGTAAGAAACGAACAAACGATGGATTCTGTAAGTGTTAGAATGGCTAAGTGGGTAGAGCGCTCGACACTAGAACGAAAGGCGCAGGTTCGATCCCGATGGAAGGTAAAAACTTGAACAATGCAGAAAGCGTTTTTAATGCAATTATTCTATGTACATGGACATAAGTAAAGCAGAAGAGAACAAAAAAGATACTACTAGAATTTTTATATTCATAATTTATCAATTTTTTGTTTTTCATTTCCGGCAGAAGATCCGGCAGCCGTTGCTGGGCCAATATGGGCGTATGATAGTTGGCCCAGTCTTAGCAGCCATTCATGGTTTACCATTACCAACCATGCATGGTGCGGATCTGGCCCGTTTATATAGCCATTACCGCGCCATCGTTTGTTCTCTGGCAACCAGTCGTGGGCCATTACTGTGCCGATTGTAAAACCCTATTTGGGCGATTTGGAGCAGTTGCTGGACGAAGATCCTCGCCAAACCTAATCGGAGCTTGCTACTACATTAGGAGTTACCCAACAAGACATTTCCAGTCGTTTAAAAAAGCTCGGCAAGATCCAAAACGGCCTTACACAGGCAAAGGACCTATTCCGATCATATTGCTGCATGACAATGCCAGACAACTCACATCAAAAAGGACCAGATACGCTTTAGATTCGTTGGACTGCGAAGTTTCGCCACACCCGGTGTACTCACCAGACTCGGCTCCATCGGATTTTCACTTGTTCCCATCACTCCAACATCATTTAGCCGATAGCCACTTCAAAACGTTCGATGAAGTCAAAAATTCCATTACCGACTTTATCGACTCAAAACCACCATCTTTTTACCGCCAAAGAATTCCCAATCCGCCTGACAAGCGGTGGAAACGTATGAAAGCAAATAGAGATTACTTACCCCATCAAAATGTACCTCGAGTTTGAGTAAATAAATCCTTATTTTAACGAAAAAAAGGCCCAAAAATGATTCGTACGCCTAAAAGTTAATGATTTTAATCAAAACGATTTTGAGCCAACATTCGTTTCAACGGCAAAGGAGAAAAACATCGACTTTTTTGCATTATCCTAATAGTTATTAGGATAATACAAAAGTAGAACAAATGCAGGGATTCGGAGGCTTCCCGACGATGTTCATTCGTATGCCGATCCCGACAACCTGAGCGCAGACGAGAAAAAAACTTTAGGACATCAGGTTTTGCCGTTGAATCCTATAGACAATCTGGTCCAGTTCTGATCCAGTTTGGAAGGGACGAATACGCAACGGAGTTGCATCTTGCGGCGATCGATTTTCAGGGGGGATCGGTCAATGTTTTTCTTCTCCGCGAGCTGCACGCATGAGGCGTCCCTTTCATTCAGTCCGTTCTGTGTGTGGCGTCCCAATACCTGATCCGGTTCAACCAGTATCGATAACCACGAACGAGAATCAAACGTGCGCGCGCGAAAGTCGATCGAGACCTCTCTCTCTCTCTCTCTCTCTCTCTCTCTCTCTCTCTCTCTCTTCCCCTCTCCTTCTTCTGGAACATATAATCTCCAAAGCTTACTGGTACATCGGCGATCCTCCTCGTCTCCTTTCTCTTCGTTTTCTTCCTTTTTATTCATGCTGCTCGTCCTCGTCTCCCTCGAGCAGTGGAACACATGCCCGGCGATGTCCAACGTCACATACCCCAGAACGTTCAATGGACCAAAATATTCTCCTCCCCCCGACATATCGAGACGTCGATGTACATATTCGCGATTTGCACAGGGCTGCTCAACGTGCCGCTAAATTGACAACCTGCCTCGTCTTTCAATTGCTGCTGTACACATTCAACGAGCTGTGATCGCAAGAGCGCAGTCGGAGCAGTGAAAAAACCTGGCGATTCGAAAATTTCCGGAGCAGCTATAATCATACTCTCCTTTTTTAATTACGGAGTTTTTTTCGTCGTGACATCTTGTTACAAGCTGTTATTACTCATTGGATTTTATTGATCGATTGATCATCTTTATTGATGAGTTTTATTTTTATTACTCGTAGTTTGTTTCGTTTGGCTACTTCGCTTACGTTGCACGATGTTGAAGCTTGCCTCGATGTTAATGCGAATTCACTTTTCTCGATTATTGAAATGTTTTGGCCGATTTAGACTATGAAATCACTCGAACATTTTCACATATATGGTGCCGAAGTTTGCATCGTTGGAACGCAACGGAAATTCTTCTTTATTACTACATTTCTTCATTTTTATTGCTATCCAAACGCCCCTTTCCAAATTGAGGTTATAGAACGCCAATTAGGACCGTCAAAAATGTTTCAGTGATGCTTGTGATTCGAATGGGCAACAAAAAATTAGGCAATACGAGAAAGAAGTATTTTCGTTGTATCCTAGCGATGCAAACTTTAATACCATTCACATATCCTCATTTGAGATTCATGACCACGATTTCTAAAACAAAAGACTTTGGACGATGATAACAATATAGGAATAAAGAATGGACAAAGAATCGTTGCTTTTCAACGATGCAAACTTCAACGTCATCACGTTGGATGGGGCAACTGAGTTTATGCATTTTTTCACCTGTGAAAAATCTGCGGTTATGTAACGTAAAATTATACCAAGTACGTCGGCTGATCCGCCTTTCACGTTTTCATTTTTTTTTTAATTATATAGCTACTCTGCTTATGTTTTTATGGTGTTAATTTTATTTGATTAAGGCGTTACCCTCACTTGTAGCGCAAAAAAGCCTTTTTCATGAATTTTTTTAAAGAAAACTACAAAACTTTTTTAATCGATCAATATACCATCTTAAAGAACACATCTTGAAGAACTTTCAGTAATTTTTTTATTGAAAAATATTACATTGTTTAGTGGCAAATGGCCGTCAATGCAATAATGTTTTTATATACACGGTTTGCGGTGTCCAACATTGCGGCGAAGTGGATCATCTGAAAAAAAAAATGCGGATGGATTTAGTCAAATATAAGTATAAACTAGTCTTTAATCGAAGGATTTTAAAAAATATTCATTTTTCACAAAATGGCGGACAGTCAAAGTTAATGGTTCGATTTTAACGAAAAAAAAAACGGCCGTTTTTTGGCTATAAAACGGCCATTTTTTTTTCGAAAAAAAAAATCGAACGATTAAAGACTACATTTTTATGTATTAAATAAGCCTGCAAAATTTCAAGAAGATCGGTTCATTAGTGTTCGAGTAATCTTGGTCACCGACTTCAGAAATGCCATTTTGAGAAAAACGCGTTTAAAGTTTCAATTTCAGTTTACACGAAGAAAATATTTTTTTTTTGTAAACTTACATAGAGTCATCTATTCCGGGCCCATACAGAAGTATGGGCCCGGATACTTATACTTCAAAAAAATGCAATAAAAAAAATCGATTTTTTCAAAATCGCAAGCGGGGGTAACCCCTTAACATCGCTCTTCTGCTTATATATTTGTTATGCTTCTGTGCGTATGTTGTATTGTGCCAATTATGATTTTTTATTTGTAGAACTTCTTTCTAGGTGCTTGTTATCTTACTTTTTATTATTTTATTTTAGTAATTGTTTCATACGTCATTCTTTTTCCTTATATGTCCCTTTAGTTCAGTGAAAGAGACGGAGACCCATCACTATTTAGCGTAGAATATGAATGTTTGACTGATGGTTGCATACTGAAAGCAATCCCAATAAAATGTTGACCCTAAACTCGCCCCAACCCTAAGAAATAGGGGTTGAAAACTTAAAAATCGCGGTATCTCGATAATTAATAGCCCGATCAAAAACTGTTTCGAACAAAAGTTGTTTGGAATAATAAAATACGTACAAAGTTATCTGACGTCCAATGCCCTATCTTTGAGGGACAAGGACGCAGCGATATGTCTACTCCGCTCGTACACGCATCAACCCGCTGTTTTCAAAGATAGGGAGTTGGACGTCGGATAACTTTATACGAATTTTATTATTCCAAACAACTTTTGTTTGAAACCTTTTTTGATCGGGCTATTAATTATCGAGATACGGCGATTTTTAAGTTTTCAACCCCTATTTCTTAGGGTTGGGGCGAGTTGAGGGGTAACATTTGATTGGGCTTACTTTCAGCATGCAACCATCTACTTTCAGTAAAAAATTCACATTCTACGCTAAAGAGTGCTGGGTTTTCGTCTCTTTTACTGGACTACTTGATGCGTAAAGATTTATATCAAGGCATATCATAAACCACCAATCAATTAATCAAACGATCAATCAATTAATTAATCAATCAATCTATCTATCTATCTCATTCTCTCTCTATCCATATGCACATATATATACATTCGATCCCTATAAAGAATATACATTACTATATACATTTGATCCGTATAAAGAAGAACATCTGTCGTTGACCTGATTTACATTTGCTCTCCCTACAAGTTCGACCTGTAAGGTAATCAACGACGATATACTTTAATCTGCCGATCTCCGAGGTGAAACTAGATTCACCGGTTTCCCTTTAAAGTACACAGGTAGTTTGCATACTTGTTGCTTGGTGTTAAGTATTGAGGTGAACCACCTGATCGATTCGTGGGGTTGCGTAATCTTGAGAGATGCAACGTTCGTGTTTGGCCAATACGGCTAATTTCGTATCGATTTCTCCGTGTTTCTCCATTCGGTCAATGCGTTTGGTGAACTCCTCCACTTTGGCGATTTTGCAAACGTGGTCAAACTGGTGGAAACTTGTTTTTTTTCGCCTCTTTCCGTCTCTGAAGAGTCCGTCCGATCGTTTTTGTTGAAAAGCTTAAAACAACGCGGGCTGTGTGTGCAACAATTATTTGACGATTTTTAACAACAAATGAACTATGAAATATAAAAAAAATCCTACGTACTTCCATAGACAATGTATTTTTCAAGATATATTCAACAGTTCAAGTGAATCGGATGAAAATTGTGTGAGTTATGTTTCCGGCCAACTTAAAAAATGCAGTTTCGAGATAAACGCTGCACAGCCGCCATTTTGAAATTAATCGTTTCAAAACAATTATTGTATACAGTCACTGATATGTACGATAAACACCCTTTTTTGTACTCTCGATTTATTTTGTAGTTTTTCTGAACAAAAATCCCCAAAAAGCCTATTTTTTCGGCCTCAAGAGTGGCCTAACCCCTTAAAGAAAAAAAAATTAATCGAATTTTTGTATCGTTGTAAATGTATATCCCGCCTTAAGGCGTTACCCCCACTTGTAGCGCAAAAAAGGCCTTTTTCATGATTTTTTTTAAAGAAAACTACAAAACTTTTTTAATCGATCAATATACCATCTTAAAGAACACATCTTGAAGAACTTTCAGTAATTTTTTTATTGAAAAATATTACATTGTTTAGTGGCAAATGGCCGTCAATGAAATAATGTTTTTATATACACGGTTTGCGGTGACCAACATTGCGGCGAAGTGGATCATCTGAAAAAAAAAAATGCGGATGGATTTAGTCAAATATAAGTATAAACTAGTCTTTAATCGAAGGATTTTAAAAAATATTCATTTTTCACAAAATGGCGGACAGTCAAAGTTAATGGTTCGATTTTAACGAAAAAACGGCCGTTTTTTGGCTATAAAACGGCCATTTTTTTCGAAAAAAAAAAATCGAACGATTAAAGACTACATTTTTATGTATTAAATAAGCCTGCAAAATTTCAAGAAGATCGGTTCATTAGTGTTCGAGTAATCTTGGTCACCGACTTCAGAAATGCCATTTTGAGAAAAACGCGTTTTAAGTTTCAATTTCAGTTTACACGAAGAAAATTTTTTTTTTTGTAAACTTACATAGAGTCATCTATTCCGGGCCCATACAGAAGTATGGGCCCGGATACTTATACTTCAAAAAAATGCAATAAAAAAATCGATTTTTTCAAAATCACAAGTGGGGGTAACCCCTTAAAGAAAAAAGAAGAATTGTGTGTAGGTACACACATGTTGGCATTCCAGCCAATATGCCGGAACCTTTTTACTTATTTCCACAACCCGCGTTCATCGCAAGAATATGGAGGATAGAAGAAATTCAAGAACGGCAGCTAGGTATATATACGTATTTCGCAAGAGATTTAAAGGCCCCACGGCGGTTGATATCGCTCACGTCGTGCGCGACCCCCCGTGGGCGTGGTGGTGTACCTCGTTCCGCATCGGCACGCCACGATTATATTATGAACTACGTACTACTCATATTATAATGTACCGTAGAGTGGAATCTTTATATATAGCTAGCGAAGAAATACGTCCCGGTATACCGGGGCTTATCGTGCTATCATATCTCGCATAACGCGCGCATGTGTGTGCATCCGACTCACGTGTGCAAATCCTGCTCTACGTGTGCTCTGCAATGAACTTGAGAAAAGTTCCTCGAGCCGACGCAATATCGTTCTTCCTGGGGCACGAAAGAAATCACCGGGATGTTCTCGAGAGGTTGGGCGAATGAAAAACTTGTCGGATAAAAAAATCGCAACCTCGAGCTCTTCTGCGTACTTTATTTATTGGGATTTTTCGTGAAAATTAATGCTTTATTTAACCCACGTAACCCACGTGGGTTTCGAAGCCAAAAGAGCGTATGTTCTCTTAAAAAAAATTTAATATATAAATTATTTCATTCAAAATTTTAAGCACATAAAAGAGCAACATTTCAACATAAAAAAAATCAGGCAAAAATTTGAGAAATTCAGCCGGAGGGACCTGGTTTCCGGAGACCCTTAAAAAAAGAGCCCTCGTGGTGGTCAGGATAACTCATGAAAGCTTTACGTGAAATTGAAAAACCAATTTTTTTCTGTTAGTAGACAAGTATAGCTCGTGATTGAACGAAGGATTAAAAAAAAAATTGCAATTTGAATTTTCGGCAGAGTTGTATGCAAAATAGTTCAATTTTTGGTATAATTTACACTACAAATAGCCTTGTAACTAGTTGTAATCGAAAAAAACCTTCGTTCAATCATTAGTTAATGCTATTTTAAAGAAATGTGCAAAATTTCAATAAGATCGGTGCATTAGTTTTTGAGAAATCGTGTCCACCGACGTCAAAAATAGTGTTTTGAGAAAAATGCGATATACCTGCATCGCTCCCGGCCGGTCTTTCCCAACGAGGGAATTCCCAAAGGCTCCCTCCCCTAGACTTTTACTCCGATTGACTTAGAACTTTGGGAGAATATTCTAGACATATTGTGCTATAAGATAATAAAATTAAAATATGGATTTTTTGAAGTTTCTAAACCCACGTAACGTGTCTTCGCGCGGAAATTTGAAATGTAAAATTTAAATGCTTTTTTATGGCACTTATCGATTTTACAAAATAGAAGTAAACATTCTCGTAGTTTATCACCACCAAAGGATCAAATTGAGACACCTTTCAAAAAAGGGTGTAATAGGTACCCTTCGCAATATGCACCAGTCGAGAAAAGCATAACTTGCAGGAAAAGGGTCAAGTGTACAGTTCAGAAAAAAAAAGAACAATTGAAACTGTTTCCCGCGATGAAAATTAACGCGACGATTATCTTTCGGGTGCAGCAGAAGTTGACTGCTGTTTCAAATGACCCCCTCCCCTTCTCTCTCTTTTTTCTTCCCCGTTCTTGCTTTTTCTCATTCGCTTGCGTGAAGTTGACTCTCAGCAGAGTGGAATTAAGGTCGGACCGATTTCAGAATCGCATTAGTTTAGCCGGACGTGGCACCGAATGTGCGGATGTTGGCATCTCTCTCTCTCTCTCTCTCTCTCTCTCTCTTTCTCTCTCTCTCTCTCTCCTTCTTTCATTATCCCGTGAAAAAAAGCTCGCTGCATATTTGTGCGCTGGTGTTGGCTTGGGCGTTGATGGGCGTGGGACCATCACGGAGAATTGTACCAAAAGCACGAAGAGACAGCCAGAGATAATTATTAAATCCTGAAGAGGCAAAGAGAAAGAGTGAGTGAGAGAGAGAGAGAAAAGCTTGAACTCGTTTACTTTTATTCCGAAGCCCGGATGTTCTTTTGCAATTGAATTATTAATTTAATTCGAGTCGTTTGTGGGAACATTCGCAGTGTCAATTATAGTTGCTTAATTGGCGAGCCCATTATTTTCTTTGCTCTTTTTGCTTCCTCGTAGAGAAAGCTTCTGCTTATTGTTACATATTACGTATTGTTCTTTAAAATGGCGCACCTTGGCCGTATTTGGTTTTCAGGCATTGCCTTTCAAAAATTAAATTATTGGGAACTACCTCCCAAAAATGAAATTTCCTTTGCTCTTTTTGCTTCCGCATAGAGAAAGCTTCTGTTTATTTTTACATATTCGTATTGTTCTTTAAGGGGTTACCCCCACTTGCGATTTTGAAAAAATCGATTTTTTTTGTTGCATTTTTTTGAAGTACAAGTATCCGGGCCCATACAGAAGTATGGGCCCGGAATAGATGACTCTATGTAAGATTACAAAAAAAAATATTTTCTTCGTGTAAACTGAAATTGAAACTTTAAACGCGTTTTTCTCAAAATGGCATTTCTGAAGTCGGTGACCAAGATTACTCGAACACTAATGAACCGATCTTCTTGAAATTTTGCAGGCTTATTTAATACATAAAAATGTAGTCTTTAATCGTTCGATTTTTTTTTCGAAAAAAATGGCCTTTTTATAGCCAAAAAACGGCCGTTTTTTTTCGTTAAAATCGAACCATTAACTTTGACTGTCCGCCATTTTGTGAAAAATGAATATTTTTTAAAATCCTTCGATTAAAGACTAGTTTATACTTATATTTGACTAAATCCATCCGCATTTTTTTTTCAGATGATCCTTCGCCGCAATGTTGGTCACCGCAAACCGTGTATATAAAAACATTATTTCATTGACAGCCATTTGCCACTAAACAATGTAATATTTTTCAATAAAAAAATTACTGAAAGTTCCTCAAGATGTGTTCTTTAAGATGGTATATTGATCGATTAAAAAAGTTTTGTAGTTTTCTTTAAAAAAATTCATGAAAAAGGCCTTTTTTTGCGCTACAAGTGGGGGTAACGCCTTAAAATGACACACCTTGGCCGTATGTGGTTTTCAGGCATTGCCCACCAAAATTTAAATCATTGGGAACTACCTTCCGAAAATAAAATTAAAAACAAAATTAATTATATATGTGGACGTCTGCCGAATGATCTCTAATACTCATTTGAGGTACTTCAAATGAATATTAAAGATCCTTTAGCAGACGTCTATATATACAATTGATATCGTTCATTTTATTTTTGGGGGCAGTTCCTAAGAATTTCAATTTTTTTTGCATGCTTCTCTCTGCATGATACAAACAGAAAGCATCAATGATGTTGAAGTTTGCATCGTTGGAATTCAATGAAAATTCACTCCTTTTTAATTGTACTCATTTTTTTTCCGCCCGATTTAGGCTGCGAAAATCATTCAAACATTTTCCAAATTCATAAATGACATTTATGGCCCTATTTCGCAAAGAAAAATCTTCGAACAATAATAAAATTGTGGGAAAAAAACGAAAAATGAAGAAAAAAAATCGTTGCTCTTCAACTATGCAAACTTCAATGTCATAAGAATCAATGATACAATATAGATTAACAGTAATATCAATAAATGTCAATGAAATGTTCGTTCAAAACGATAATACATTATCCTACCTGAATCATCTGTTACACATAATAAATTAATTATCAACATTAAACATCAATCAACATACAAATACCTAAACGCAAGATAGTTTCTTCTCACTAAAGTTAATTCTTCTCTTTAAATTTTCTTTAATTCTTCGCTTTAAAATTGGCTTCTCATTAAAGCCAAATCGTCAATTTTCATCCAATCAAAAATATCCTACGTCGTTGTAGAGTAAATATATTCAAGAGTACTCAGTTCAAATTTCAAGTCAATCGGATAATTGCTCTTTGAGTGATAATGTCAGCAAAGTTAAATCATCCCATTTTGAGAAAAATGCGTTTAAAGATTTAACTATCGATTTTCGCCAGATAAAATGATAGAGATACGGCCTTGAATTTTTTACAGGATATTCTTGCAAGTATAAACTGTCGAAGAAGGCAAAAAATCGATTTTTCGAAAATATCAGACTGGTATAGCCCCTTAAATGCCCAAAGCATCCAAGTCAATAATAATTCAACCAGTCTATATATTCAATGACCCTGGCTCAATTGGCAACGATTAATTTCCCATTCTCCTACTCATCATTGCCTAAATACCTGACCTTGGAAGTTTTCCCCAAACGCGCTGAATCCCTTGAACGTCTACTCCTCGTTTCTCGGGTTTTATCGCCACTCGAAATAAGCAGCAGCATTTGTACCAACGATTTTGAATCCGTGACGTATCGCTCGCCGCCGCTTCTTCTCGCCATCCTGAGTTTACGGAATACGTGTACGAGACGGTTGGGGGGGGGGGGGGGGGGGGGGTTCTCAGCGGGTCCATATCGGTCGAGACGCGGTCGTGTCTTGTCCAGGCGTAATTGCACCGGCGAGGATAGAGCATATTATTGCACCACGCCTCGGGTGAAAGGCCCGCGGTGGTAAAAGAGATCGTGTTATCCCATTTGTACCTATATACTATTCGTTTGGAAACAAAATCGAGGACTGTCCTCAAAACAGCCACAAGTGCTGTGATAGCCAATATTGCATAAATATAACAGGTTCGAAATATGATTTCTCAATATATATATATATATATACACATACAGGGTGTCCCAGAACTCAACGTCAAGCCGAAACGGGGTGACAGGATTGATTGTAACCATCATGAGAAAAATCAGAAAAAAAATCTGGGCATTTAAGAAAAACCTAGAAATTTGGTCAAACTGTAACCATTTTTCGGTTATTGTGGTTAATTTTTATTATTTTTGTTCATTTAAACTTTGGAACCGTAACCCTAAATAACATTTCTAGAATCACAGTCAAAAATAATGACACAATTGCCCCAAGTTTCCTAGAATTAAGACTGTTCTTTGTTAAACTATGAATTTAAAATTTTCAAAATAGATTTTTTTTCTGATTTTTCTCATGATGGTTACAATCAATCCTGTCACCCCGTTTCGGCTTGACGTTGAGTTCTGGGGCACCCCGTATATATATATATATATATATATATATATATATATATATATATATATATATATATATATAGTCGAACCTCAATGTAACGAATCTCGAATGAAGTTCGTTATATCGATTTTTCGTTATATTGAGGTTTCGTTACACCGAAGTCATATTCCTTAAAACGTTCTTGAAAAAATGTATATTAGTATTATAAATATGGGCATATTTTTTAAAGAAAGAAAGGTTTTAATTACCATATTTTACAAGCAATTAACAATTAGAGCACAATGTATATGATTATGTCGTTGTATCAAGGTTTCGGGTGTCTATCGTAAGGGGATGGACAAATCTTCGTTATATCGAGGTTCCACTGTATATACAGGGTGTCCGTCTTATCTCTGCCACTCGAAATAACTCGGTAATTGTCGACGTCACAAAAAATGTTCCAAATAAAAGTTGTACGGTGTGAAGGGGGCCATCAAATCCGACCAATTTGGAATGGTACATTTTTTAACCATCTTGTGGAGCACCTCAAGCCGCGTAAAAAACATAAGGGGGTCGAAGTCGTTCAAGGTAATTTCGAACACCTATTAAAATGAAATACAACTCTGAATATCTCGGATCACTACCAAATACTTAGCATTCCACTTAATTTTTCACTTTCCAAAAATTTGCCTAAAAAATCGTCCGATAATTGTTAATAACAAATGAACTATGCAATATAAAAAAGAACTTCTACGTACTTCCATAGACAATGTATTTTTCAAGATATATTCAACATTTCAAGTGAATCGGTTGAAAATTGTCTGAGTTATGTTTCCGGCCAACTTAAAAAAATCAGTTTTGAGATAAACGCTGCACAGCCGCCATTTTGGAATTAATCGCTTCAAAAAAATTATTGTACACAGTCACAGTATGATAAACACCCTTTTTTGTAATCTCCATTTATTTTGTAGTTTAAAAAAAACCAAAAAGCCTAGTTTTTCGGCCTCTAGAGTGGCCTAAGGCCTTAAGGTTAGAAAGAAGACTTTTATAGATAAAACAAATAACCAAGAGTATTTTTTAAAATAATTTGTAGATCATTTGTAATAATTTGTAGAAATGGCACGCGATTAACCACAAAAGCAGATGATTTTTATCTCGAAAACCTTGCGACTTTTACTAAACTGAAATTCCAGCATAAAGTAGGACATGATCCGACCTATCGACAGTTGCAGGATTATCCATTCATAACCGGACACCCTGTATATATATATATATATATATATATATATATATATATATATATATATATATATATATATATATATATATATATATATATATATATATATACACAGGGTGTCCCAGAACTCAATGTCAAGCCGAAACGGGGTGACAGAATTGATTGTAACCATCACGAGAAAAATCAGAAAAAAAATCTATTTTGAAAATTTTAAATTCATAGTTTAACAAAAAACAGTCTTAATTCTAGGAAACTTGGGGCAATTGTGTCATTATTTTTGACTGTGATTCTAGAAATGTTATTTAGGGTTACGGTTTCAAAGTTTAAATGAACAAAAATAATAAAAATTAACCACAATAACTGAAAAATGGTTACAGTTTGACCAAATTTCTAGGTTTTTCTTAAATGCCCAGATTTTTTTCTGATTTTTCTCATGATGGTTACAATCAATCCTGTCACCCCGTTTCGGCTTGACGTTGAGTTCTGGGACACCCTGTATATATATATATATATATATATATATATATGTCTGGTTTGACCGACATGGTTACAACAAACCCATGGATGCAGACTCGCCCTGACGCTGTCCAGTCCTCGAAGGTCCGTTGTATGGTCATTTCTCTCTCTCTCGCCCTTTCTCTCTTTCTCTGCCTGCTCAGGTAACCCCGTTTTTCTCCCGTTCTCCCTTGATCTACTGTAGGCCGATCGCAGCAGGATAACCCGTCGATGAACCGTAAACCAGGAACTCGTTACTAGTATTATTAATGCTCAACCGGCAATAATAATCCGCGCGAGTGTAATCACACGAAAGTTCATTTCATCTCGCGCGCGTGCTCTTGTGCCTCGCCCGAGCACGTGGTCTCGAGTCGGGGCGATGGGCGGGTGGTCAGTGAAAAAAAATACGAATTCTCGCGCGCGTTCGACTTACGTGCCTTCCGAAGTTCGCGATACGAAAGCATCTCTCCCCGAGCAATCAGGATAATGATAGCCCGTCGCGGCTGTCGGCTGTACGTTGGGGATTGGAACAAAAATTGAGTCTCTCTGCGATTTCGTTGTTTGCTCGGCTCATGGGCTGCCTGGATTTCGCAGAGCTCAGCTTTTCATTCGGCCAATCGCACGACGATTCTTTTATCCACCGTTGCGAAACTTTGTGAATAAGTGAACGAACAAAAAATGCTCGGTCTCCATGGGTTTTAGTCGAATTTCTTTTTTATATGTGAATATTTTTAATTTTTACGGCCTGCTGTTTTTGAGATGCAGCAAATTTTAGAAAATTGCACCGTTTTGGAAAATGCCGGGTAAACGAGCGGAAAAAGAATCGGAAAAGCGTTTTTTGGAGACAAATGTGTGGGTGAACTTCGAAATCCTTGGAGGAGAAATTTCGAGTGTCATTTGTGGAGTAAATGTCTTTATGAGATTAGGAAAGTGGAAGGAACATGTTTATTGATCACTGAGTGGGTACACGAATAAGGAGAGAGTAAGAAAAAAAGCTTAAGGGCTCACGTATAGTTGACATTTTTGAAAATATCGATTCTTGTTTTTGGACGGATTTGCATAGCGTAACGTTTCGAAAATATTTTCTGGAAATCTCAAGTCGATCCGTTTAAAGTAAAGGGAGTTATGGGTGTTTATTGTAAGTTCCGCGAACCGGCG